>PVLC010000884.1:47187-170080 GCA_004027655.1 Graphiurus murinus
ATCACTAAACTGACCAGGAGATAGGGGGAGGGTGGGTGGGAATTGGGGAAGGGTTAATGAGAAATATGTGCATGGATGTCTTTACCTGTACTAGTTTGTACCCAACAAAAATGTGTAATTAACCCTGTTGTACCCAAGAAATGTATAAAATTCCATGCTAAAAAATTAAAAAAAAAATAAATAAAAAAAAAGAAAAAAAGAAAAAAGAAGGAAGTCATGCCATTATACATTTGTCCAAAACCACGGAAAGTACACCACCAAGAGTAAACCCTAATGTAAACTATGCTTGTTGGATGATAACCATGCGCCAGTGCAGGTTCGATGCAAACAAATGTACCTCTGTAGTGTGGGGCATTGAGAATGGGGGAGGCTATGTGCAGATGGGGAGGCACAGGAAATATCTGGAATATTGCAAGACCTTTTTGTTGTTGCTGTTTGTTTATGGTCTTGGGGACTGAACCCAGGGTAAATGCTCTACCACTGAGTCACATACCCAGCCCATCTCAGCACCCTTTACTCAATTTTGCTACGAACCTAAAATTACTCTTTAAAAACAGAGGAAAACAGCTGGGAGTGGTGGTACATGCCTGTAATCCTAGAACTTGGGAGACTGATACAGGAGGAAGGCCTCAGCAACTTAATGAGACCGTGTCTCAAACTAAAAATATAAAAAGGGTTGTGGGTGTAGCTCAATGGCAGAGTTCAATCCTGAGTGCCAGGAAAATAAAGTTTAAACACTGAGGGAAAATAATGTTATTTTTATTTCTTTTCTAGTCCTACTTTCTGGATAGTACCTTTTACTGGTGATTGCCGTTTTTTTTTTTCCTGTAGGTTTAGTTCTTCTAACTCTTCCAATAGAAAGAAGTAATATATATGCAGGTCTTAGTACAATCTCTATCCCTGGAAAGTGCTCAAAAACTATCTGGTTTCAAAACAAAACAAAATTTAAAAAATCAGGCTGGAGCGCACGCTTGTAATCCCAGCATTCGGGAGGCTGAGACCCGAGGATCCGGGTTCGTGGCCAGCCTCAGCTACCTAGTGAGGCACTCCGCAACTTAGTGAGACTCGGTTTCAAAATAAAGAATAAAAAATAGGGCTGGGGGTATAGCTCGGAGGTAGAATGCCCCTGAGTTCAATCCCCGGTACCGCAAAAAAAAAAAAAAAAAAAAAATCAGGCTGGAGGTGTAGCACAGAGTTAGAATAACCCCGGGTTTAACTCCAGTAACACACACATACACACACACATACACACACACACACACACACACACACACACACAGCTATTATTTCTCATATAAATAATGTCTAGGAAGCAGAAGTTTTTACTTAAATAATGAAGGTGAACACCTAGGCTACGTGTCTATCAGCAGTGAAAGGGTTACAAAACTATGCTATATACACACAATGGAATTTTATTCAGCCATAAGAGGAACAAAAAGTGTCATTTGCAAGAAAATGGATGGAGCTAGAGAATATTATGCTAAGTGAAATTAGTCAGACTCAGAAAATGAAGGGTCATATATTTTCTCTCATATGTAGAAACGAGGGAGAAACCAGGACACACAAAACTTCAGATAAATGAAGAGAGCCAGTAGAATAGTGGAAAGGACCTTGGAGAGCAAAGTGAGGAGTGGAAACTGGAGACAGTTAAAACAAACCTACGTGTATTTGTGAAGCTATCAATACTAATCTCAATATGGTGCACAGGGAGGGAAAGGTCTGGGGTGGGATCTGGAGGGAAATGTACCGGGTGCTAAGTACATGTATGTTTCTCATACTACACCTCAGTATGATGTATGGTTACAATATGCCAGTAAAAGCTGAAGGAAGAAAAGGAAGGAGGGAAGGAAGGAAGGAGGGAAGGAAGGAAGGAAGGAAGGAAGGAAGGAAGGAAGGAAGGAAGGAAGGGAGGGAGGGAGGGAGGGAGGGAGGGAGGGAGGATAATTTTTGGCAGTATAATAAAAAATAGCCCTGTATGCAAAATCATCAGCATCATCAAGGTGAGAAAAAGGGAATTAGAAAAACTTATAAAGTGTTCACTTGAAATAGAAATTTAACAATTTGTTGTGGTTATTCTAACACAATGTTTAAATATTTCATTTTTCTTTTTAATAAAGAAAAGCTACTTGTGTCATAAGTTGGATATTTTACCTAAATCCTTTCATTTGCATTATCTGGCATAGTAAAACTGCAAATGTCACTGACACTTTGAGATATAATGGCCAATGACCAGTTTTCATATCATATCAACAGTAAAACATAACCGAGCAAGAGTTACTTTGAAGTAATTTATTATTAAATAGGTTGAACATTAGGGTCCTTGGTATGAGAAAAAAAAAAAACTAGTATGTACTAACATTATATCATTTTTATGCATTCAACTAAAAAAAGATTTTTGGTTTTGTTTTTATATTTGTATTTATATATATATTTTAAAAACATATATATATATATATATATATATATATATATATATATATATATATATATACACACATGTATTATTTAACAACAAAGACACATTTTAAGAAATGGGTCCTTAGGTGATTTTTATCTTTGTGAAAACATAACAGCATGTACTTCTGCACACCTAGGTGGTACAGGTCAGTCACTCCACTGGCTCTTGATGTGATCAAGAGACAGTGAACAGGATGAGTTTGTTGCCAAGGTAATATGGTAGACTGTTATAAACTATTTTTACTAAGTAGAAGGAGTCCATCCTAACAATAAAAAGTAAATAAATAGCTGAGCCTGGTGGCACACACCTGGAGGCTGAGACAGGAGGATTGCAGGTTAAGGCCAGCCCCAGCAACTTAGCAAGACCTTCAACAACTTTGTGGAACCTTGTTTCAAAATAAAAAATAAAGTGGGGCTTGGGTGTAGCTCAGAGGTAGAATGCCTCTGGGTTCAATACACACACACACACACAGCAAATACATAAACTAGTAAGATAGTCATATGTTGTCATTATAAGTATTATGCAGTATAAATGACTGTACATGCTACACTTTGATACAACTGGAAGTGCAGTAAGTGTGTTCACACCACCATCACCACAAATACCTGAGTAATGACTGGAGCTACATTAAGATAGCTGAGATATCACTAGGTAAGAGGGATTTTTCAGATACACCATCATATATTTGTTCTATCATTGACAGAAATGTTATTATGCAACACACAACTGTTACTTAAATTTGTTTTTACTTTTATACAAAATGTTAGCATGCTGTAGACCATCCCTTAGCACTTAGTTTTTTCCACTTGATATTATAGCTGTAATATTTGTCACACTTAATTAAATAAGAATGTTGTATAATATTCCAGGATGGGCACAATGGAACATGCCTGTAATCCTAGGGCTTCAGAATGCTCCTGAATTTAATTCCCAGTATCAAAACAAACGAACAAGAATGTTCCATGTGTGATCACACAGCAGTCCTGCAATTCATTCTTCCATTGATGGGCATTTGAGTTCTTTCTAAGTTTTTGCTATAAATAAATAGTGCCACTATACACATTTTTAGAATGTGAGAGTTTCTCTCGGATGCACTCCTAAGAGAACTGCTAGGTCACTTGGTATACAAATACTTAGCATTACGAGATGATACCAATCTCTTTTTCTAAGTGATCCCATCTATTTACTTTTCTACCAGTAACACCTACAGGATTCAACACAATTCCAAGGCTTTTCCTTTTTATTTTTAATTAAAACTACTTTAACTTTAGTAGCATCCTAAAAAGTAAATGAGAAAATATAATCCTGTTCTGAGGAACACAATCTAAACTAAAAGAAACATCATATCTAAAACAAATATAAAGTCCAATATACCATGTAAATATGCGGATAGTTCCTTTGTGGGTGATAGTACGTCTCCAACACACTTTCCTAAGGACAGTTTAAGCTCTAGCTTTCCTTGTTTAAACAGGGAAAATCCTGGATAAACTGGAATAAAGTAGTCACCTTATCTGACAATGGCTTGGTTGACTGTCAAGGACTTGAATACCCATGTCAATAAACTCTCTGTCACTATAACAAATACCTGAGATAATTAACTTAGAATGGAAAAAAAAAAAAAAAAAAAAGCTTACTTTGACTCACAGCTTTGGAAGTTCCAGTTCATGACCAGTTTGGCCTGTTGCTTTGGGCCTGTAGCAAGATAGCACATCATGGTGGGAGTATTCATGGCCAGGAAGCAAAAGAGAGAGAGAGAGAAGAGAGAAGAGAGGTGGGGATCCCACATCATCTTCAAAGGCATTCTCCCCAGGGACCTCAGGACACGAGGCCCCGCCTCCTGAAGTTCCCAGCTCCTCCCCTAACACCACCTGAAGAACAAAGCCTTTATCATGTGAGCCTTTGGGAGACATCCAGGATCCAAACCACAGCAGTACCTGGATTCTTCTTTTTTCCCTATGGCTTTTGTTCAACTTTTTCTATACAAGAGCTCTGAGAAGAATCAGCAGCACAAAGTAGAGGGATGCTGGGTTATTTCTACCTTTCTAAATGTCTTCAGTAGGTAAAGAAAAAAAAAAAACAATGCCACAAACTTTTATGGAAATAATGCCTCAGTATTTTTAGTAATAGGTTAATAGGTTCTTAAAACTCTAAAGTAAGTGGGATGATTCTGAATGTGACTTGTTAGAGGAAATCATTCTCCAAGAAAAAGGTTATATGCACTTAAATAAATCTGGGTGTTTTTCAAAGTATTGTGGATGATTATGAATCTCCTCAAAATGCAGAGCCAGTAATTTAAGTGTTTAAGTCATGCTTATAAGCTGGGCATGGTGGTGCACGTCTTTAATCCTAGTACTTGGGAAGCTGAGACAGGAGGATTGCAAGTTCAAAGTCAGCCTCAGCAACTTAGTGAGGCTCTCAGCAACCTAGCAAGACTTTGTTTCCAAATAAGAAAATAAAACTGGGCTGGGGGTGTAGTTTGGACGTAGAATGCCTGTGGGTTCAATCCCTAGTACTACCCACATAAAAAAAAAAATCACTCTTATAATTGGCATACTAATTTAGGGAAAATTTACATTGGAGTTATATTTTTATATACTATAAATTTTATAACAAATTGTTTTTATACAAACTTTGCAATATATTTTATTCACTTAATTGAAGCTGAAGCATTAAATTTCATAGTTAACAAGGTATATAGAAATTTTACTTATACTTTTTCTTTTTATGTTTTCAGTTGTAAGTAAAATTTCTATATTTTATGATGTTCCTTTTATGGTGGTGAATCATTTCATGTTGAATCAGCATTATAACTTATAATTAAATCATTAGCACTGTGACAAAATACGGCTTTTAAGTGATGAAGTGTCTGAGCGTATGCTATGTCTTAATCCATCTTTTGTTGCTAATAACACAATGCTACAGTCTTGGAAAGTTATAAAGACAAAAGGTTTATTTGGGCTTGTGATTTTTATCCAAGGTCAAGGGGCCACATCTGGTAATACCTTCTTGCTGGCAAAGTCCAGAGGTGACCCAAGGTGACACATGTCAAGAAATAGGAAAACAAGAAGTCTGGCCAAACTGGCTTTTATAGCCGACCCACACTCAAGATAACCCATTAACCTATTAATTGCATAAATGAATTAATCCATTAATGAAGATAGAGCCCTGATCATCTCTTAAAGGCCCCACATCTTAATATCTCGCAATGCTGATTAGATTTCAACATGAGTTTCAGAGGGGATAAATTGTATTCAAACTATAGCACACTGCAAATAAAAATAGGAAATGCAAAGTCCACATTTTCCATATATTATATATATTCAGTGTGTGTGTGTGTGTGTGTGTGTGTGTGTGTGTGTTACAGAGAGAATAAGCCTAGGCTACGAGCAACAGAAATGTGCTCTGTTTTTCTGTGCCTCTCAAATTTTAACATAAATTTGTTAAAATGCAGATTCTGCTCAGGTGTGGTGGCACACACCTGAGATTCCAGTACCTGAAAGACTGAGACAGGAGGATCGAAGGTTTGAGGTAAACCTCTGGAACTTAGTGAGACCCTCTGCAACTTAGTGAGAACTTGTTTCAAAAATTAAAAAAAAAAAAAGACTAAAAGTATAGCTTGGAGGTAGAATGCTCCTGGGTTCAATCCCCAGTTCCACTAAATAAATACATAAATAAATAAATAAACCCCACCACCGACAACAAAAAACAGATTCTGGTTGTGGAGTAGGTCTCAGGTGATTTCTTAAGACTCTGTTTCCAACAAGCTCTCAAGGCTGATGACCACCCTTGGAGCAGCAAGGTTCTAGTAAGTCTGTATGATGTAGGTAGGACTCCTATGGCTTCACCCTGTTGTATATTCCTAACAGCATCCTTCCTGCCTGAGTCATCTTCCTTATCTGATTAGAGCTGTATTGTCTGTCTCCCTAGTATGTCTGTCTGTGAGGGCAGGGAGTTTTTCTGTCTGTCTTATTCATTCCCGGACCTGCAGTGTCTGCAACACACTGAGTCATTATTATTATTAAAGATCTATTCGTTAAGTGATGTGCATGAACAAAGATGCACTGTGTGTGTGCAGTGGCCCTTCGTTCACCTGTACAGATCAGGCAGGGCATTGGTGGCTGAGGGAAGCGGCTCTTTGGTGCACACACTAGCTGTGTGACACTGGCACATGACACAAAGTCTCCTGCTTCTGTGCCCTCATCCAGAAAATGGGGACAATAATAACCGTACTCATAGTACTGTTGCGAGGACTAAGTTGTTAGATGTGGCAGAAAGGGCCTCTGCATAAAAAGCATCGATGTAACTGTGAGCTCAAAGGTTATGATGCTTTTAACACTGGTCAGTATTTTCATTTATGAAACCTAGAAGCTTCCTAAGGTAGCAGGCATACCTGTGCTCTATCTAGAAGAGAACAGGGCAACAGGCAGGCACATGGTTTCTGACCTGTGCTTCTCAGAGCTGCAGAGGATCTGTGCCAGTCTCTAAGGCCTCCTTGAAGGGATGGTGCACAGAACACAGAAATCAGGGGTCTGGCAAAGTAGCTTCACCTTCTCTTTTATTACATATTGGCATTTTAGATAAGCCTTCCAAATAAAGGGATGTGCTGCTTTAAAAAAAAAAAAGTGTTTGAGCTGGGTGTGGTGGTACCCACCTGTAATCCTAGTATTTGAGAAGCTGAGACAGGAGGATCACAGGTTTGAGACCAGCCTCAGCAACTTAGTGAGGTCCTCTACAACTTAGTAAGACCCTGTTTCAAAATTTAAAAATATAGGACTGGGGGTTAACTCAGACACAGAATGCCCCTGGGTTCAATTCCCAGTATCTATCTATCTATCTATCTATCTATCTATCTATCTATCTATCTATCTATCATCTATCTATCTGAATTTGGGCATGGTTACAGCTCATACCTGTGGTTCCAGTACTTGGGAGACAGAGCCAGAAGAACCTCAGCTTCAAGGCCAGCCTCAGCAACTTAGTGAGATCCTCAGCAACCTAGCCAGACCCTGTTTCAAAACAAAAAAATAAAAAGGGCTGGTGTGTAGCTCAGAAGTAGAATGCCCCTGGATTCAATCTCCATTAACTAACACACACTCACACACACACACACACACACACACACACACACACACTTAATTTGAGAACCACAGGACAAGGCAATCATCTCCAAATTCTATTCATCTCTATCATCTCATCAATTCCTAAAAGTAAGCCATTAACTGGCACTGCTTATGGCTCGGAAGCCTTCAGCAAAGTCTTCAATACACATTAAGGTCATAAGCGACTTATACACTGTGCATTAATATATATATAGGGTAATTGCCGAGGAGGGTGGAGAGCATGACCGCTGATTGGAGATGGGATAAGAGGTGAGGATATAGGAAGATTGAGCAGCCTCTACTCTTTAGAGACAAGCAGCTCTGCAGGGAAGAGATGGCGTCTGAGGGAGGTGGTGACCAAAGGAATACTCCTAATGCATGCTGCACAGAGGAGGGCATTGATTTTTTTTTCTTTTAAAAATCTCTGTACTTAATTCATGTCAGCAAGCACTTGCTGCCTATCTTATCAGGTGCATCCGTTCTTCCTCTGGATCAGTGATTCCCAGCTGTGACTGCCCATCACAACCACCTGGGAAGCTTGCAGATAGTTCCACGTCCCCATCAGGTAAAACCCAATCTTTGAAACTGAGTCCTAGGCACTTGGCAGTGGTGGTTATTTTATTTTACTGGTTCAGTGCAATTAAACATCATAATGAGGTTCAGTGTTAGAAGCACACAGGCACACCCAGCTCTTTGTGTATTCCCTCCTCGTCGCATCTTGCTCCCCGCTCCTCCCTCCCCACACGAGTTGGTGAGGTTGGTAAGAATATCTTCATGTGTTATAATGTGAGACTACAATGCACCAATAAAAGCATATTTGAAAAAAAGAATACCTTCACCTATTGCTGTCATATTATTTGAACTGATTATTGTTGTCTTCAAGCTCCCCAGGTAATTGCGTCATGTAGTTTTGAAACTGCTTAAGACTTTTACACTCTTTTCTAAGAAAAATGTCTAGTTTTAATTTCATTATGATGTGTGATTACAATGCACCAATAAAAGTGTTTTCAAATATGTCTAGTATTTCCATCAATGAGGTTTTAACATGTTAATATTTTTTTCAAATTTGTCTCATGTAAGGGGATTGTTGTTATTTATATGTGATGTGTTAAATCTCATGGCCAATGAATATTTACTGAAAAAGTTGCCAATTTTATAATGAAATCTGAGGAAAAATATAGTTTAATATATGGGAAATTGTTTTAATCAAAATACATTACATATTATACATTATATAACATTTTATATTATATTACATATGTGTAAATATCTATTATGTTAACCTAAATAAAAAAGCAAACAGGGAGATTTTCCAAAGAAGATTGATGTTTATTTGGAAACAGCAGAGTGTCACAGGGGAATGCACTTGCCACCGTAAACCATGGTCATAGTCAAAGAGGTTGAGGCAAGGGGAAGTTTTAAACACAGAAATGAAGAGAGTACATCAGATATTTTGAAATAATAATCCCTAGCCACGATTAATACCAAGGGTGGTGTCAGTCTACAGTTAAACAGACAGCCACTGAGCAGTACTTTTTGTAGAAGTACTTTTTAGATAAGGTTGTGGTAAGCTTATGGTCCTGGCAGTCTTTTGTGATAGCTTCTTTCAGGCAATCATGTGTAAGAAGCCTTGCTTCATAATCTCCTGACTTTATTTTTCTTTTTTTGGTAGGGTTGACACAAGCAATTTTTTTTTTTAGTACTAGGTATTAAACCCAAAGACATTCTATCTCCAAATTATACCCTCAGCCCTATATTATGTTATAATTTGAAGCAAGGTCTTGCTAAGTTGCTGAGGCTGGCCTGGAACCTGCAATCCTCCTGTCTTAGTCTCCCAAGTACTAGGATTATAGGCATGTGCCACTATGCCCAGCAAGCGACTCCATTCTTATTCTGACAACTTTCACACATATGTTATATGCAAAATAAACATGTTATAATGTATAATGATATTGTTATAATAAACATTATAACATAAAGTATATATAATATGAATTCCAGCATATTTACTAAGTTATTCAGATCTAGTTTCTGGAGGGTGAATGGAAGGTTCTGTCTCATCTCCAGTTCTAAATTATGCTTGGACTTTTTTGGCAACACAGAAATTAGCAATGGGGTGCAGAGGAAAGATTCAGTATTGGACCAATGTGGCTTACATACTGGCTTTGAACCGCTCTCCTCCCAATCTTTAGCAAATTTCTTTTCTTTTTTTTTTTTAACCCAGGGGCATTTTACTTCCGAGCTACACCCCCAGCCCCATTTTTTATTCTTTATTTTGAAACAAGGTAACAAGGTCTCACTAAGTTGCAGAGGGCCTCACTAAGTAGCTGAGGCTGGCCAAAAACCTTCGATCTTTCTGTCTCAGCCTCCCAAGTACTAGGATTACAAGCATGCACCACCATGCCAAGCTTGGCAAATTTCTTAACTTCTCTGAGCTGCAGTTTTTTCAGCTGGAAATGGAGAAGATGTCGCCTATTTTCCATGGTCTTCTTAGGAGTACATGTGATAATAATTATTAACAGCCCAGCAAAACCTCCAGCATATTGCAAAGACAAACATGAGTGCCACTGACGACAGAGCAGATAATGCCCCCTAATTATGTCCTATGTGCTAGCACCAAGCTGAGTGCTCTGTCTACATTGGTTTTCATTGTAATCCCTGGGTGACATAGTAGGAGATGGAAAGAATAATGGGATTATAAGTGGAAGTCAAGTTTATTTCAGCCTCAGTGGCATAGCAAGGTCAGGGGGCCACTTTATTGCAATACTTGTAACATATCACACAATTTTAAAATAAGTCCCATATCTAAATATCTACATGCACCGTAAAGTCCCATTAACTATGAAGATCTGCCACAAGTTGTGACATGTATAAAATGGAATATTTTTTCCTCCTTGGTAGGCTTGGAGTGTATAAATATAGTATTAGAAAAGTTAGAAAGTCCATTAAACTATTAACTTGCAGCTGGGCGTGGTGGTGGTGCATGCCTGTAATCCCAGTACTTGGGAGGCTGAGACAGGAAGATCGCAGGTTCACGGCCAGCGTCAGCAACTGAGAGAGGCCCATCACTACTTAGACCCTGTGTCAAAATTTAAAAAAAAAATTAAAATAAAATAGGGCTGGGGGAGTAGCTCAGAGATAGAATGCCCCTGGATTCAATCCCTAGTAACACACACACACACACACACACACACACACGCACACACACACACACACACACACATACACACACATACATATTATGTATATATTGACTTGCAGCAGAAGCCAGACCCAGGCCATTTGACTCCAGCTACGCTGCCTCCAGGCAAGGGCAGGAACGTGTACTTGTTCCTTCCTGCAGCTGGCATTACGTAGAACACCACTTCCCATTTCTGCAGACAAAAGTAACTAAGTAAAAAATAAATAAATAAATAAATAAATAAATAAATAAATAAATAAATAAATAAATAAAAAATTTAAAAAATAACATGGTGAGATTTTCACTTAATGTTATTACCTAGGTATAGTTACTCAGTTACCAGCCTCTAATTTGTTAATAGAATCCCAGTTTTTCCTCTGGTTTAAGTAACTCTTATTCATGCTGAATCTCTTAAATTTGGAAATTTGGAGATTGAGCTTTCCAGAGCTTATCTACCTGGCTTCTCAGAGTTTGAGTCTGCAAAAACTTTCATCCAACTTTGGATTTCCTTAGAAAGTGACTTATAGCCACTTTAAACAATTTGTAATTTATAATGGAAGGTATGCCTTCCAACCTCCTCCTCCTCATTCTCTTCCTCCTCCTCCTCTTCTTCTTCTTCGTCTTCTTCTTCTTTTCTCTCCCTCCATCTCTTCCTCTTTCCCTCGCTCCATCTTTTCTCAGTAAAATGAGAAACATTTTTTTTTAATTATACATTATCGGTGACTCAAATGTAACATGGTCTCTCTCTAATTAATGGGTTCCTGGAACATTTTTCTTCTAAATATTAATCAATGTTTTCTATTTGAAAAATTCTATAATTTCCCCTCCCTAATTTTGGATCAATATCTCAAATGAAGTTTTTAGTGAATAACCTCTCACATGGATTACTTTGTCTCACCAGGATTATGTTGCTGAAAAGTCAACAATAGGTCCTAGGTTTTTACAAAAAATTTAGCCAGCACATATGAAAATTTCCAAGCAACAAGATGATGCATCGTTTCCATAATTATGGTATTAAATTACAATACAGTGTGCTTTTATTATATGTTACAGCTAAAATCGGTTACAACAACATTGCAGAAAGCCAGCATTTTTTAATCAATTCTTGTGAACTCTCTTATAGACCTAAGAGTAAACTATTCCTAATAGACCATGCCAAATGCTGCACCTTCTGCTTTGGCCACTAAGTTGTCAGATGACTCTCTAGACAATAATAACAACAGTTAACACTTAATGCAACTTCATCACATGCAGGTACCATTCTGTTTGTATCTATTAACATATAAACCACATAATCAGGTGAGATGTCTGCTATTATCGTCTCCATCTTACAGAGTAAGAAACCAAGGTGGAGTTGCTTACCTGATGTTACACAGCTAGTTAGGAGCAGAGCCAAGATCCAGACCCAGACCATCCCACATGAGCCTCCATAACCACTGGAGCACACTACCTCCAGGCAGCTTCTTCATTCACACACTCTCTTAGCAAACATTCATTAAGTGCCTGTTTCATCAGGCAAGGCCTCTGCTGTGATGGAGTAGTCAAATCATTTGTAAAGAGTATAATACCAAGTGCACACCTGTAATCCCAGTACTTGGGAGGCTGAGACAGGTGGATTGCGGTTTGAGATCAGCATATGATAACTTAGCAAGACCCTGTTTCTAAATATATATATATGGCTATGTTGTAGCTCAGAGGTGGAACACCCTTGAGTTCAATCCTTAGTAACAACAACAACAAAAAACCAAACAAACAAACAAAACAGTATGATATCATAATAAACACAGCAAATAAGAGTGATAAAAGAGCACTAACTCAAGCTAGGGGACATGAGAGACGAGAGACGACCCCAGGGAGAAGTCATCCCTAAGTTGGATCCAGCTATGGTGTGAATATTTGTCCCCTCCAAAACTCCTGATGAAATTTAATTGTCATTGTAATGGTATCAGGAAGTAGGACCATTCAGAGGTGTTTGGGCCATACCGGCTCTGCCCTCATTAATGGATTCATGCTCGTATGTCATGGGAGTGACTCATTATAGAATGGTGGACTGGGCCCCATCACCACCTTCCCCCTCCACCAGGTGAGGGTGCAGGGAGAGGGCCCTTACGAGATGCCGCACCTTGCTCTTGGACTTCCCAGGCTCCACGTGTGAGAAATCAGTTCCTTATCTGTTTCTCAGTCTGAAGTGATGTCAGCAGAAATGGACCAACGCATGTCCTTATCAACTCATGGGAAATAAACAGGCAAAAATGAAGCTTTGGAGTGAGGATGAGCTTCCCGAGGCAGAGAGAATAATAAGAGCAATGAGTGGGAGGGGAGACAGAGAGCGAAGTCCTTCAGGGAACGCCTCTCTCAGCAGTATGACTGGAGACAGAGGAGGGGAGGAGGACAGGCGTGGGCCCTGAGGAATGGGCAGGGGCCAGGTCATGTGGCTCAGCTCTGGTGATGTCCTGGAAAGATACAAAGCAGGTAAGATCAGAGCAACCCTTTCAAGAAAGATTTCTCTGGCTTCAGCGTGTTGGAAGAATGGAGAGGGAACAAGTCTGGGGCCAGGATGATGAAGCAAGAGGCTGATCTGGTAATTAGAGCAAGAAATGTAAGGGTCTGACCTGAGTCAAGCATCCCCTGAGAGGTGGGATGGCAGGGAGGGGCAGATTATTATCTTTCGACATAAAGCTATGCTGCACAAAAGTAATGATATACAACTACTATGTGTATGATGAAATATATATATATAATATGTATATATATGATATATTTCTATGAATGTTGATTAGTATATGAATGGAGAAGGATTTGAAAGAAGATATCAACTGGGTGTGGCAGTGCACGCCTGTAATCCCAGTAGTAGGAGGCTAAGACAGGTTCAAGGACAGCCTCAGCAAGTTAGCAAGACCCACAGCAACTTAGTGAGACTCTGTTTCAAAATAAAGGATAAAATAGGACTGGGGCTATAGCTCAGAGGTAGAACACTCCTGAGTTCAACCCCGAGGAGGAAAAGAAGGAGGAGGAGAAAGAGAAGGAGGAGGAGGAGGAGGAGGAGGAGGAGGAGGAGGAGGAGGAGGAGGAGAAGAAGAAGAAGAAATAAAAGCTACAGATATCTTTAAAATGGTTTAAAATATCCAAGAGAAAAAGAAAAAATAAAGAACTATGTTTCAGGATTTTTTTTAAAAAAAATAGAGGCTAAATGATGAAGAAATTCTCACGAATTCATTAAATTGTAGTGACTGTAAATCATTGTGTCCCTGAGGAAATCTCAAGGGATAAGTTTTTCCTGCCTGAGATAAAGGGAAGGAAATCCTAACCAAAACAAACAAGAAAGAATTGCACAATTTGCTATAATTAAAAAAAGAGAAGTGACTGATGTGAGGCATGCAGTCGGCAAAATCACGTAGGCATGGCCTCCAGGAATTGGAAAAGGAGGATAAGCGCATGCCAGGAGGCTGCTCCCAAATTCCATCTGCTCCTGACGTGTGTGTGCTTCCATTGTCCCAGGGCTCGTTCCAGAAAAACCAGGATTCCTGCAGTCGGTCACGAGTGCTAGGTTTGTACTCTCCATCATCTGTCTCTTTGTGCCCCCTTTTCCTAAAATTTTGGAATTACCTTTTAAATATTCACGAAGTTGTACTGATTGGGGGGTTGCACATTTGTGAGTGTCGCTGGGCAGCATCGCTTTATGTATTAATGGTCAAGTTATTCCAAAATGGCACTAGCCCTTCACATCTTTCCTAATTGACCCATCCACAGTTTCACTTTGGTGTCTTGGTGTTTGTGAAATAGCCCTAACGTTTGTTTATGGAGTATTTCTTGTAAACTAAGCTCTAAGACAGAGTTGTTCTTCATGGGGTGTCTGATTGTTTTAATTATCACATCCTATGAAGGAGATGGTATTTTCTCCATGATAGTTGGGAGCACTGTTTAGAAACCTCCTCTTAAGGACTCAGATCTGAGTCAGGATTACAGGCTGGGTCTGATTCCAAAGTCTGCTTTTTCTGTTACATCACATTCTGAAGTCCTTTAGTCTAAAGTCCTTGGAAATAAAAGTGATATTTTCTTCCTACACACTAAGAACTTTGACTTACTTATTCACTTTATAATTTAAGGAACAAAATGTTTTCCAAAACTTACATGGAGAATTACATATGAACATTCTTGAGCAAAAAGACAAGTGGTAAAGAGAAATAACAATGGGTTCTATGGCTAGACAGAAATCCTGCAATCCTGACTTTACTATTGGGCAAGTTACTCAATGTCCCAGATCATTAGCATGTTGCTCTGAAAAACACAGGCAATAGAACTTGCTTTATGTTTGTTGCAAAGGTTAAATAATAGAATGTAACAAACCTAATAGAGTGCCCAGCACATTATATGTGTTCATAAATTACAGGTATTTTTATTCAGTATTGTTTGTTTAACTGTAGATGATTTTAATGGGCAGCCAAGTTTAAAATGTGGTAGTCTTTCTCAGTGGTTTTAAAAAATACTGATGGATGGTGCATCCCTCCACCACCATCAACACCACCAAAAATTTCTGCAGGAGATCCCTGTTTTTTAAGGGGATATATCTCAGGACCCCTAATAGATGTCTAAGACCTCAGAGAAAAACAAATGATTTGGTTTGGATAAGTGTCCCCCAAAAGTCCATTTGTTCAAAGCTTGGTCCCCAGGGTGGCACTATTAAAGGGAGTGGGAAACTTTAGGAGCTGAAACCTAGTAGGAAGTCCTTAGGTCACTGGTGTGTGCCCTTGAGGGGATTGTGGGACCCTGCTCTCTTTCTCTTTCTCTGGTTTCCTGGCCCATGAGGTGAGCAGTGGGCTCTGCCCTAGGCTCCCGCCATGATGCACTCCTCTCATCAGAGGCCCAAAAGGAATGGGGCTGCTGGTCTTGGACGTAACCTCTAGAAACATGAGCCAAAGCAAACCTTTTTGTATTTATGAGTTAATTGCCTCAGGTATTTTTTTATGGTAATGCAAAGCTGACTAACATAACTAGCATTAATTTCTTTTTCCTTCACAATTTCACAAATGAAAGATTCATTCTGTTGGGTGTGGTGGTGCACAGGTACATGGGAGCCTGAGACAGGAGGATTCCAGGTTTGAGGTCAGTCTCAGCAACTTAGTGAGATCCTGTTTAAAAACAAACAAACAAACAAAACACTAGAGATGTAAATCAGGGTAGAATGCCCCTGAGTTCAATCCCACTCAAAAAAAAAAAAATTCTTACTGTAAATCTTAGCAAACAGCACATGATTTTTTTTTTTATTAAATTGAAAAATTTCATCTTTTCACTTAAAGATTAGGAAGCCCTTTATAGCTTTTCTTTGGCATATTAGAATTGTCAGCATCACTACCTTCTACTTTGGGGCGGTTAGTAAATAGCATAAGGGTTAGTTGAACACAAGGACTGTGATACCACAACAGTGAATCTGACCAGGTAGGTGGCACATGCAGTGGGCATGTAGTGGACCATGGGATGAGTTACGTGACTCACATTCTGGATGGGACAGCACAGAATGGTATGAGATTTCATCAGGCAATTTAAAGTTTATGAAGAATTTGTTTAGGGAATTTTCCATTTAATATTCTCAGGCCATGGTTGACTGCATCGTTAACTGAGATCACAGTAAACAAAACTGGAAAAGGGGGAGCTGTTGTTATTGGTCTGGGCGTAGCCTGGACACTGAGAACTCACAAAGCTATCTACGTATCCAGGCGTGATGGCACACACCTGTAATCCCAAGACTAGGGTAAGCTGAGACAGGAGGGAAGCAAGTTGAAGACCATCCTCAGCAACTTAGCAAGACTGTCAGCAACCTAGCAAGACCCTGTTTCAAAAAACAAAACATTAAAAGGGGGGAGGTGGGAAGCCGGGTGTGGTGGCGTACACTTGTAATCCCAGCATTCGGGAGGCTGAGACCAGAGGATCCGGGTTCGAGGCCAGCCTCAGCTACTTAGTGAGGCACTCCACAACTTAGTGAGACCTGGTTTCAAAATAAAGAATAAAAAATAGGGCTGGGGGTGTAGCTTGGAGGTAGCATGCCCCTGAGTTCAATCCCTAGTACTGCAAAAAAAAAGGGGGGGGGAGGTGAGGATGTAGCTCAGAGGTAGAATGCCCCTGAGTTCAATCCCCAGTACCACAAAAATGAAAAAGGAAGAAAGAAAATCTGCCTATGTGATTCTTTTTAAATATACTAATAGTTTGTTTTGTATCTCAAAATTCTAATATGTAATATTATCCATATAAAGACTTCTTCATTGGTGTACTGTAATCATACATCATGATGAAGTTCAGAGTGATAGACACATACATGCACACCCAGCACTTGATGACCTTCCCCCCCAGCTCCCACCCTGCTCCCTCCCATTCCACGATATTGAGATTGGCATTGATAATTTTGTGTATTTACATTATGTCAGTTGAAATGTTTCCTTCATCAGATCTCCCTCCACCCCCCCCACCTCCTTCCCTGAGACCCCCTCCATCATTCCACTAGAGTTTCTCCTCTTTTGTCTGGTATCCCTTTTGTACCCCAATTTCTCCCTAACTTTTCCATATGAGAAAAAACAGATGACTCTTCATTTTTTGTGACTGATCAATTTCATTTAGCATACTATTTTCAAGTTTACCCATTTTCCTACAACTGGCAAAATTTTGTTCTTCTATATGGCTGAGTAGAGTCTAATATACTGCAGAGTTGAGGATCTCAGGGCTAGATCATTAGTCATGGTAAATGATGGTGGTGGTGGTAGTGGTGGTGGCAGAAGGGGGAAAGGCTCTATCCACTGCTCCTAATAGCTTTAGTACATCGTAGGGAAGTGGCAAGTGTATGCCTATCTCACAAGAGGCACTGCTGATTGGTCAGTATTGACCAGAAGAGCTGTATGCAGCCTACCCCCATCTCATGCAAGGAGACCAGCCTCCACACTCCCTTCTTACTGGCCAGCACCAGAAGCTTATATAGGATACCAGAAATGGGGATGTGTAGAGAAAAGAACATATCCCCATTTCTCTCTCCTAAGCATAGAGAAACAGACAGGTTTGGTAAGAGCCAGGGGAAAGGAATGAGACAAGCTTTGCATCAAATATCAGTTGTTTTGTTGTTGTTGTTTTCTGTTTGTTTGTTTTTGTTTTTTCTTCTGGAACTGAGGATGGAACTCAGGGGTATTCTATCTCCAAGCTATGCCCCCAGCTCAATTTTTTATTCTTTATTTTGAAACAAGGTCTCACTAAGTTGCAGAAGGCCTCGCTAAGTAGCTGAGGCTGGCTGCGGACTTGTGATCCTCCTTTCTCAGCCTCCCAAGTACTGGGATTATAAGCATGCACCACCACAGCTGGCTAAATGTCAGGTTTTAAAATGAATAGGACTGAGTTTTATATACTATTCTGGTTATGTACTACTGTGTAACATACCACTTTAAAATGTAAGTGGCATAAAAGAGCAAACACCGAATTCTGCTTTCCTCTGTGGGTCATGAATTCAGGCAAGTCGCAGGGATAATGCATTACTCCACAGTACCTGAGGCCTCAACTGGAAAGACTGACATGTGAAGCTGGAATCATCTGGAGATATTTTTCCAGTAACATATCTGCTACCTGACTTAGGATGGCTCAGCTTTTGACCAGAGTGCTTAAATATGGCCTCTCTGTGCTACTTGAGCTTCCTCACAGCATGGCATCCCCCAGCTAGTTGAACTTACTGGATGGGTAAGGACTCCAAGAACAAATGTCACCTGGTGTTTTGTGACCTCATTTTAGAAGTCACATAGCACTATTTTTGTGGTTCTCTGATGATCAAATCAGTCCTACATTCACCCAGACTTAAGGAGAGGAAACACAAACTATACCTTTCAATGGTAGGAGAGTTTCAGAGTTTGAAAAAACCTAAAAAGATCTGAGCTATTACTGACAGTGCAAGGAAGTTATAAAATATAACCAACATGTTGGTAATGATCCAAGGTACTAAGCATTAAAGCAGATATAAATATAGTGCCATTTGGGAGAAACAAGTCATTGAAACAAAAGCTTAATGTTTATATCATATCAAATTGATGATCTTCAAAAAGTCATCTACAAAAATTTTCCATATGCAAGAAGACACCAGAATCTGTATACATGAAAGCCAAAATAAAAAAATCTATAATTAAAGATGACCTGTTGCCTCTTTGCTTAAGACTAGTTTCTTTTGAACATGCAATAATAAGAGTATTTTGAATTTGGTATCTTTTCAAAGTGCAAATAGAATATTTTTCTAGTAAGGGTTCTGCTTTTTTTATTATCATTATTTTGAGACAGGATCTCATTAAGTTGCCCAGGCTGGCCTCAAACCCTCGATCCTCCTGCCTCAGCCTCCCAAGTACTGGGATTACAGGTGTGGACCACATCACCTGGCTGCCTATATAACAACTTTTAAACATTTACATGGAATAAAAAATTGGAAAAGAATGTTTGCAACACATATACAAGGAATTTACTTCCATACTGTAAAAATACTACTTTTAGATAAGTAACGGAAATTAACTCAATAGAAGAATGGACTAAGAATGCATAAATATCAAGAAATATATGAAAAGATACCCAGCCGAACTCATAACTTAAGAAATGAAACATCAAGGAGAAAAATGAGGCACCATTTTTACCTACCAAAATGGCAAAACTTTTAAGGTTTTATAGCCTACAATTGGCAAAAGTGCAGCGAGAATGTAAATTGCAGTTATAATTTTGGGCAGGCATTTGGCAAAATCTAAGAAAAAAAAGTATATATAACCTTGGACCCAACAACTCCACTGCTAGTAATTTATCCTATGAAATTCACACAAGCGCAGAAAGATTCCTCTCTCTCTCTCTCTCTCTCTCTCTCTCTCTCTCTCTCTCTCACACACACACACACACACACACACACATACACACACACGCACCATTTTGTTTGCAGTTAAAGCTGCCAGGTCAAGTCCAGGTTCTGTCTTGCACAAGACATACACCCTGACAAGGTTGCCAGGAACTGGGGGGAGGGGATGCCCAGGGTAGAGAGAGCTGATTGCACTATGAGCTCCAATCACTGAACTAAACATCCCAGCAGGGTATTATTATCAGTTCAGAGAAAGATGTGTCAGTTACAGTCCAACCAGGAAGTTGGTGGTATATTCAAATTGGGCAATTTGAGCAGAGGTTGATAAGTAGGCTGTTTACAGAGGTAGGGCATGATACAGAGAAACTAGAGGAGATGATGTGGCAGTCTATGATTAGAAGGGCAAAAAAGAAGTAGGTATGACAACAGCCAAGAGAGAAAGCTTGAGGGAGGAAGCCAGCCTTCAATGAGCAGAGTAGGAGGGAGGAAGAGACCTGGGATTGATGTGGTGGCGCACATCAGTAATCCCAGTACCTGGGAGATTAATACAGGAAGATCAAAGGTTCACAGCCAGCCTCTGAAACTTAGCAAGGCCCTTTGCAATTTCATGAGATCCTGTTTCAAAATAAAAAACAAAATAGGGCTGTGGGCATATCTCAGAGGTAGAATGGCCCTGAGTGCCATTCCAAGTACAACCAAACAAATAAACAACAAAAAAATTAGTAACATTTCTCATCCTTTCTGCAGCATGATAGTTGGCAGTTACTTTGGTGTCTGCATTTGATGCCTGCAAAGAAACAGAAATCATTTAAACACTCATTATTAAAGACCATGTATGGACCATGTACTGAATTAATACACATGATGTAATAGAATGATACTGAGATATAAAAATGTGAAAAATTTGTATAGACTGATGTGAAAAAGAAACCACTAAGATGTTAAGTTATATAAGGAAAGTATAAGTAATTTCCTCAAACTATGTGTATGCACATACATAGATAACATAATGTGTAGGAAATGTTATGTAAGGATATACTTTTATGTGCTAGAAATTTCTGGAAAGATACCCAAGATTTTTACATGTGGTTATCTTTATGGAGTAATGGGAGGGTGACAGTACCATTAGGAAGAGCAGAGCATAGGAGACTTTATAGTTTAACATAATATTATTCTTACAATAACAAATCAAAGCAATTTAAAAGGTTATTTTGGCAAAAAATGAGTTTAATGTTGCTTATCAAGATATCATAGTACTATGAAAAATACATATGATACAGGAAAACATGACAAAACTCCCCAAAGGCACAAGAAATTAAAAAGGAAGATCAATACATGGGATTGCATTAAACTGAAGAGCTTCTGTGCAGCAAAGGAAACTATCAAGAACCTCAGCAGAGAGCCCACAGAATGGGAGAACATTTTTGCCAGATACTCCTCTGTTAGAAAACCAATATCTAGAATATACAGGGAACTCAAGAAACTCACAGCTAAGCAAACAAATAACCCAATCAAAATATGGGCAAGTGAACTAAATAGACACTTCACAAAAGAAGAAACACAAATGGCCAAAAAGGTATGAAAAGATGTTCAATATCATTAGCAATCAGAGAGATGCAAATCAAAACTGCCCTGAGATTTCACCTAACCCCAATTAAAATGGCAATCATCAAAAACACAAACAACAAATGCTGGCGAGGGTATGGAGAAGTGGGAACTCTATTACATTGTTGGTGGGATTGCAAATTAGTGCAACCACTTTGGAAAACAGTATGGAGGATCCTCAGACGAATGGGAATGAACCCACCATATGATCAAGCAATACCACTTCTGGGTATCTACCCAAAAGAACGGAAACCAAACTATCAGACCAACGCATGTGTATCTATGTTTATAGCTGCACAATTCACAATTGCTAAATTATGGAACCAGTCAAGATGTCCATCAACAGATGAATGGATTACAAAACTATGAGATATATACACAATGGAATTTTACTCAGCCATAAATAACAACAAAATTATGTCATTTGTAGGGAAATGGATGGAACTGAAGATCATTATGCTAAGTGAGATTAGTCAGACACAAAAAGTAAAAAGTTGGATGTTCTCCCTAATATGCAGAAGCCAGGGAGAAAATGGGTCATAGGAGAGACTCCAGGCAAAGAAGGAGAAACTTTAGATGAGTAAAGAAGGCAACCTAATTGAGGGAGATGGGAGGGGGAAAAGGAAAATACCCTAATGCATATGATGTACAATCACAAACTTTTCAAAGTCAATCACTGTGCTGAACACACACAGAAGGAAGGGAGGGGGTGAGAATTGGGGAAGGGTTAAATAAGCAATGTAGTGATATGTGTAAGTATGCTTCTACCAACCTGTACTTCATCAAGATGTATGATTACAATGCACCAATAAATTAAGAAACAAAACAAAACAACACACACACACACACACACATACACAAATACTTAGTCCTTTTAAAAAACAAGTTCAGATTTATTGGTTTTATTTTTCACTGGACAAAGAAACCGGATTATAGGAGAAAACGGATATTCAGGGAATTTTTTTAATGTATCTTTCTGATACATGCTGAGAATGCTGACTGTAAACATGAAAATAATAAAAATGTTTGTCCTAGTCCAAGTGAAACAAAGAGTCTAGTTCTAAGAGTCTGTGCATGCAGCCTTCCTATCCAGAGAAGAGTGAGGGTATAAATTACACATCAAGAGCTTGGAGGGAACCTCAGATTTCTAGAATCCAGAACAGGAAGAAACAAAGAAGTACTTGTCTTTTTAAATGCAGTGCTGACTCCCACCCACACAGCTTCTACGCTGAATGAAAGCCATGTCGTAATCAATTCTGTTTCCCATTTGTGACTAAATGAAACATTAGAACTCTGGCTATAAGATCTAGCTTTTAAAGGAAGGTTTAGCCAACTTTCTTCTTGGAAGAAGAAATGAAATCATCCAAAAAAAGCACTTTGGGAACTTTAATGAAAATGAGGAAATAAGCCCTTCCTCTTGTGAATAAAGATTCAGCGTTACTGTCTTTTATAGTGAATAAGCTGAAAATAGGAAATGTTTCATGGTGAGCTTAATGTCTGCTAATAAAAGAAAAATACATTAAAAAAATTCCCTGAATATCCAGATTAGAAATTCATGTAATCAGAAGACAAAAGTACTATCAGAAAAAAATGGCAATGTGTATTTTTTTTCTGACTAATTTCTATATATGAATAGGAATCATTTTATAGTTGGGGGAAAAGGCAATTAAACACTGCATAAAATAACGTTGGACAAATTTTGCTTTTAGAGTTATGCCAGCTTGGGAGGCTCAGAAAGGATGATCACAGGTTTGAAGACAGCCTCAGCAACTAAGTGAGACTCAGCAACCTAGTGAGACCCTGTTTTAAAACAAAAATATTTTAAAAAATGGGTTTGGGGTATAGCTTGGAGGTAGAATGTCCCTGGGTTCAATCTCTATTACCACACAGAAAAGGAAGGGAGGAAGGGAAAGAGGGAGGAAAGAAGGAAGGAAGGAAGGAAGGAAGGAAGGAAGGAAGGAAGGAAGGAAGGAAGGAGGGAAGGAAGGAAGGAAAAGAAAAATGTACAGTTATAAGGAATTGAGAAGTAGTGGATAGGCCAGTTTCTCCAGTTAAAATAGTGAAACCTTCATTCTTACCAGAGGTCAAACCAAAGTTCATTATTAACATGTCCTCACTTTCCTTACCATAAAAATTTTGAAGTATGAGAAATCTTCTTGTGAATATCCTTGGAACAGATGAAGAAATATTCCCTATTCTTCACCTTGTACAACCAATTTGAAATACAATAGAATTTCTTGTGTTACTCATGTACTTATTTATTCTAGTACTGGGGATTGAGCCCAAGTACACTCTGAGCCACATTCCCAGCCCCCTCCCTTATTTTATTATTTTATTTTGAAATAGGTTCTCGCCGCTAGGTTGCAGAGAATCTTGCTAAATTGCTAAAGTTGTCCTCGAACCTGCAATTTTCCTGTCTCAGTTTCCCAAGTACTGGGATCCACCAGGTGTGGGCCACCATTCTCCGCTTATTTTCTTTCTTTCTTTTTTTCCCTCCATTGGTGTATTGTTGTCATACATCATAATGAAGTTCAGAGAAATAGAAACATACGTGCACACAGCAGCACTTGGTGAGCTTCCGCAGCGCCCACCCTGCTCCCTCTTCTTCTCTGTACACAGTATCGAGATTGGCATTCTCTATATATGTATATAAGGTCAATTGAAGTGTTTCCTTGAAGTCTTCCTCTCCATTCAGAAGCATTTTCAAAATTTTTTCTGCAGAAGCATCATTTTAAGAGGGGCCAACCTCAAATTGATATTCCTGCATATATTTTGCAAAGCTGCCAGGTGGAAGAATTTTTATAATTGTGTACCCTTTTCCCTGCCCTTTCCTCTCTTCCTTCTGATTGAATCTAGGGGCTCTCTACCACTGAGCTACACCCCCAGCCCTTTTTTATGTTTTTATTTTGAGACAGGATCTCATTAAGCTGCCCAGGCTGGCGTCAAACTTGCTATCCTCCTGTCTCAGTCTCCCAAGTACTGGGATTATGACATGCCTCACTGTGCCTGGCTTTGTATCCACTTCTAAGAAATCCAGTTCGAGTGAAGATTTACAACTTGGCTCATTATTCATTCCTCTCTCTTATTCTGTCTGTCTGTCTGTCTGTCTGTCTCTCTCCTCTCAGTATCATTTATTAAGATATTTTAACTTACTCAAGATAATGCCCTTTGATAAATCAATAAAATAATTATTCATTTTCTCTTATAAACAAGCATTCTAATAAAGATACCATTTAAATAGCAAGGCAGCCTGCATATGGCTAGTTCTATCCCATATTTTTAATGCATTTAAAAATATAATCTGTACATTCTTCTCATCAGTTTTTACCTCACAACTATTAAAAGTATCAAGTGAAAATATGTGGTCTGCTTTTTCTTTCTTAAACAGTTTCTTATGCATATAAAACTTACTGTAGAAATCGTGAATTTTAGACATATTCATGGAACATTTCTCAAAGTCATTTATAAGTCACATCATTGTATCTTTATGGTATGCAATCACTCAGATGTATCAATGTAATATTGCCTTCAATTGTAGTAATATTATTATCAGAAAACTTAATTAAATTAATTTTGGCAAGACACATTGAAAATAAAACAAATATAGAACTATGTTTTTGCCTCTGTTTTTATCATTTGGCTGAGAGCGCAGGGGAATAAAAGGGTAAAGGGTTCTTGGGTCGCTTCTCTGTAAGCTGAAACTTTGGACAATTGGTTTTAATCTTGGCTTTCTGATCTATAAAGTGGCCATCATGCCCACTTATACACCTCTCAGTTTGATGTGTGGATGGTCAGGAAGATATAACCCCCACGTGACAACTCAAATATTGAGGACACAGCACATGGAGTTCCATTGTCCTAGCCAGCTTGGTGGCTCTGAGCAAGTCAGGACTGACATCGAATGGCTGAAATGTCTTCTGTTGGGCTGGTGGTTGGGCTGCTTGTGGCTTTGGTGGTTGACTTTGCTGAGAGTGGGAAGGGAGCTCGAAGTTCACTGAAAGTTATCTGACCAACATCTGCTGTAAGGTGAAAGTGTGTAACTTTAGGAGTTGCAAAGAGGAGAGAATTTGCAGCAATGACATAGCTGGGCTGGGTCTATGCACATCATCGTGGATCTTCCATTTGTTTACAGAAACATATACCTAGAATGAGTTCACTCTCTTCATCAGCCAGGATTAATGCCCCTGTGGAGCAGGTCGGAGCTGTTTTTAGGGGCATGGCGCAGGCTAGCTGTTGAGAAATGCAGCTTGGTGTGCACAGGATTCCTGGCATAGGTAATTAGAGCTGATGGTCCAGTTTACAGAGCAACCCAAAATTACAGAGGAGGCTCATGCAGGGTCTGGGCTTGCCTGGCTCTGTCATCGTTGTTTCCTGCCTCTCTGGTAAAAGGCCTGAGAACTTGCTTGCCAAGGTGAGCATGTGGACAGACCGACTTACCTTTGTAGTTGGTAGATTGGAAACAGAAACTCAGTTGCCTGAATTTTAATCTAGTGTATGTCCCAACTACACTCAGGGAGAGTAAATAAATCATTACTATTTTAATCATTTGACTAGAAAAATAGTATTTTCAGCTCTCTAGCTGGATAGAGTATCCATTAAAACAGTGTGCCCTTTGCTATATGCTGGTGTGTGTGCCGTCTGTGACCACAGGTTTATTTTAGGTGCTCCTAGTTTGGCTTCTTTTGATTTACAGGACACCAACATGCAAGTTCCTGAGGATACGTTTCCCTAAAAAGATCTATGCTAACATAATCTATATGATTACTATGTGTCTGTGCCTGTTTAGAATCCTCTTATTCTATGTGTATTCTACATTAGAATACTTGAAATATTTTAGGCCCTGGCTTCTTAATCTTTAATACACCACTTCTAACAAAATTGATTTATAGATATATGGTGTGGTACTGGGGATTGAACCCAGGGGCATTCCACTTCAGAGCTACACTCCCAGCCCAATTTTATTTTTTATTTTGAAACAGGGTCTCACTAAGTTGTGGAGGGCCCTGCTAAGTTGCTGAGGCTGTTCTGTCTCAGCCAACCTATTGGGAATACAAGTGGGTGTCACCATGCTCAGCTGATTTATATTCTTCTTGGAGTAGAACATCCCTGATAAATCCCCAGTGTAAAATATATACTGTTTTCTGACTTTGCAGATACCTAACAGAATGGAGACAGGAAGATAAACAGCAAGAAATTATCTGTCACGAAATGCAGTCGATTATAGAGAGAGCAGGCAGAAAAAAGTGCCTAAGGCCTTTAAAAGATGCTTAATACATAAATCCACACCTGATAATTCTGAACTATTTAACACTCAAAAGTCACTAGGTTCGTTTTTCAGAGTGGGTTGTTCCGATGCTAATGTTAGAGTGGGAGCTCATCCGTGGCAGGGGGGCACGTTCACTGGGACTCCCAGCACTCGCAAATGTGTCTGGCACATGAAAGCATCAATAAGCGCTTCAGAATGAATGTCGCCATACATGGAAAGAGGATTAATTTGATTTGGCCAGCTAAAATCACCAGCAAGTCATGTGAATACTACTGGTTGAGCGAACTCCCCAGCGCCTCTTTCTCAAGGATGGGTTGCATAATGAGAATCTGACCAAGCAACTTATCTGTGAATTATATCAGAGATGTCAGCTTAACAAAAACACCTCAGTGAGTTATCTTGGGAATTCCACCGTCTTCTCTGCGTCTAAGGAAACACAGCCTATTCTGACAGGGAGCCACAATTCATGATTTCACGACATAATTGCAGCACTTAAAATAAGCTTGTCTTGCTTCTAGAGAGATCTTGCCATGCGCACTTTTAATAAGAGGATTCTAAACAGGCACGGACATATAGTAATTATATAAATTATGTTAGCATAGATCTTTTCAGAGAAACGTATCCTCATTTCAAGTATCTCATTGTTTATTTATATTTATGGGTAAAACCTTAATTCTAAGAGATTACTCCTGTTATTGACGGGGTGGAAGTAGGGCAGTAAGAGGCCTAAGCAACTCATGGGAAAAGTGACAAAGTGGAAAGTACTGAGGATTAAGAAAAGGCAGAGCAGCCAAGCCTTGGGTTTCTATGGAACCAATAACCACCACTCTACAATTAGTTGGAGGTAGCAACTCCACCTGCCTGACATACTTTCTGGAAAAGCCTAGGTTGGAGAGGGGCGGGGAAGGAAATGGAGCAGACACTAGGGGACAAAAAAGCATAAAAACAAGATCTGCATTTATTTCGAAATGCAGGAACATGTAAACGGCAGAAGAGCTACTGCCAGAGGCATAGGTACTTAACTAAAAAGCCTGCCCCGTCAATGTCAACAAGGCAGCTCACCGAATCATAAGCACAGGGAATTTCATACTGGATCAGTCTCTTTGCTGAATGAACTAGAATTATTTTACATCGCAATAGCTGCTTCTCAGAGCAGGGACTATGGAGTCAAGTAGCAATTGTCATCGTTGGCACTTCATGACTGACCAGCTATGCGATGCTGGGCCTGGAATGAGTCTCTCCAGACCTCAACCCTACATCTGCAAAATGGAGAGAAGAGTCCCTCTTCTAATGTCTGTAGAACACTCAGCAGAGAACCTGGCATCCATGACAATGTCCACTTCATCACTGGTAGCTGTCATTTGTCATCCTTTGAATGGGAGGTATGGATTGGTTCTCATTATTGTTTATATTTTCTCTTGGTATTTTAATCGAGTCAGTTTTGAAAATAGTGGATTCTAAGCAAGAGTGTTAGCATGGATGCAAGCAAGCATGATGTTGTCATTCCTTGGACTTGCCAGAGAACAGCCAATGCCAGGAGGCTTAGACGGTCACTGCAGGCTGAGAGATAATCACACCGAAGGCAGAAATGCACAAGAAAGAAGCTTGGGGGCATAGGACAGTCATTCCCCTCTCCATTGCTTGGTTTGCATTAAGTAGTTTTTTTTTGTTGTTGTTTTCTGGAACAAGACTGTGTATTTTGTTCATTATTTTGCTTAGCTATTTATTTTAGTGAATATAAATATGAGAGTCTGAGTCTGTAACTCAGTGGTAGAGCATTTGCTTAGCATGTCCAAGGTTCTGGGATCAATCCCCAGCACTGAAAAAATGAAAGAAGGAAAAAAAAAATCAATGGAATTGTGAGGCAGTGTATAAAATGTGGAGAAAGGGGACAGAAAACAGCTCAACCTCTCTCAAATCCCAAGTTCCAGTGGAGGAACAGGCAGGAAACTAACAAATGCAGCTGCGATGGTGGAGGGGAAGGGCATAAGGAGATGTTCCCATGTAAGATCAATTCAAGTAAAAGATCACCAATAAACTTGTTGATAGGAATGGTACAAGATGTCTTGTGACATTATATATTGTAAAACTTATCTATTGTCTCACAAATAGGCCAACACAAATAAATAATTACAGGAATGTTTATTTTACTTCATTAGCGCAGGTGTTTTACATACATTGGAGATCTTTTTTTTATTTCTGGAAAGAGAAGGACATTCTCTGATTAGTTTACACTAAAATCAGATTTTCCTTCTATTTTTAAATTATTACAAGAATGCATTGTTGTCACAGATCAGACACATGGATCCTCTCCTAGACTTTAAAGAAGTTTAAAAGTCAAAAACAAAACCAGCTTTATCATCTAAGCTAGATGTTCCATTAAAGAGACTTATTGTTAAAACAACAAGATAGCCTAAAAACTGTTTTCACAAGTAAAAAGTGGCCAAAAATGTTAACTGTATCATCTCTCTAAAATTAAAGAAATCTATGCATTTGTCCTCATGTCCGGTTCTTCTTTTGTTATCTTCTACTTTTTGAATCTGTCTTGGGACCAAGAAGCCCAAGTCTCCGACTATACCCATTCCTATGTCTCCTGGCTTGGCCCCAAACCACAGTGATTTTGCATGGGCAAAAGCACTATTTCAGAGTCAGCTTAAAGAAGAACAAAGTGTGCATTTATAAGTGCCAAAGCCATCTGATGCAATCAAAATATGGAGCCAAACAAATGGAAGAGTAACTTGCAGAAAAAGGGTCTGGTTTAAGGCAAGAGTAAGTGAATCTCAAGGGAGATCTGAGCCAGACCTCATCTCATAAAAGAAATCTTGGCCCAGGCCTTCCTATACATGAAAAGTAAGGAGCCATTCTTTCCTGTCTTCTCTGTGTGTCAGCACTCAAGGATAGGAAAGGCAGATTTATGGATGGGAGGCTTCTGTTTGGAGCCTCGCCTTTCTCATGAAGTTACCTGTCTCACATGTCAACCTGACATGATGGATGGCATTGTTGTTCCTCATGTTGACTTTCTGTCCTATTAGGTGATTCTACATCCCAGCCCATTTCAATATGACTTGTAACACTTCTCTGTAGGTGGAGTGTACTTCTCTGCCACATTGTCAGGCTTGGCCATCTGACTTGTCTGGGACAATGAAATGCAAGCAGAGATGACACAGAACCAGTTCCAAGCAAATGTTTTTAAAGCATCACATTTTCCAGCCAATTCTCTCTTTTATTCTTTGCCACAAAAAAAAAAAAAAAATACCATACCCCAATTATATGTTGCTCATTTGCTGGTTCCTGGAAAGAGAGGAAAAGTCAAGCAAAATTGTAGCAACGAATCCACAACAACCATTATGTAATTCAAGTTGGAAATGCAGGGCTGGGGATGTAGCTCAGTGGCAGAACATTAGTCTATCATGCACAAGATCCTGGGTTCAATCCTCAGCACTGAAAAAAAGAAAAATGGAGGGAGAGAAAGAGAGAGAGAAAAAGAGAATAGGAATGTAAATTTGTTGTCATGAGCTCTTGAGCTCTGGGGACTGTAAAAAAAAAAAAAAAAAAGCTGACTTGCTATAAAGTAAACCATAGTCATTCTGAAGGTCACCTATTTCATGTCTCTGGGGTTGTCCAGGAACTAGACCAGCCTTGCAGGAGTTGGGGACAGAATAAGTTTATATTTACCCTACTGTAACTCATTTCTTAGATAAAATAGCCAGTGAATGTGTCCTCCATTCTAGGAGTCCAAGAAGCAAATGCACACACCAGGGCTCTGAGAGTCACCAAACACAAAGTGCTTCCTTTGGCTCCTACTTCTGCAACACTCTTTAGGGACCCACCTCTTCCTTTTCATTTGTTTATTTATGGGCTTTTTGACAACTCTACTGCTAAGCCAGCGGCCTGAGGGTATAATTAGGAATACCTTTAAACTCAAAGTTAGCATGTTTTTCAAATCAATTATAAGTACTTAAAAATATCGAGAGAAGCCAAGAACAACCAAAGTCCTAACCACCTGGACAGGCCCCCAGGAACTCAACAGGGCCTGACAAACTCAGTCTTGCCAGGACCAGCAGGAAAGAGCAGAGAATCCTGAGACTTAGAAAATGAGTTGAATGGCAGGACGCATGGCCCACCAAGGGGTGGGAGTCGTTCCTAGAATGCTGCTGTCTAATCCAGAAAGGACAGAGGTAGGAAGCTGACCTCAAGCACAGCTGCAGGAGCAGTGCCCCTTGTTGGCAAGCTGAGCTTCTGATGGGGCCCAGGCTTCAATAGCAGAGCTAGCAAGGTGCTAAAGTCAGGCCAGCAGCTATAGGTGTGACTCCCACAGGGAGGGTTTATGAATCTGAAACACAGTTGACATTGACAATTGATCAGCCTAACATATTGATATTCCCACTCAAAGTTTCCAGAATGAATAAGGGTAAGAGATACTGTTGTATAGATATTATTTGTGTGTGTGTGTGTGTGTGTGTGTGTGTGTGTGTGTGAGTGAGAGAGAGAGAGAGAGAGAGAGAGAGAGAGAGAGAGAGAGAGAATCAATCATAGGATGTAAAAAAAATCCACCGTGTAATATACAAACCATGGAACTTCATATTTGAGAATGCTACAAATCAACAACCCTCATTGTAGCAGAGAAGATCCTCCCTGAGAACTTCCTAAAGCCTAAGAAAAAGGCATCCCTTCCCATGTGGGGGGCTGGGGGTGGGGAAGACAGGGGAACGGAAGGGCCCGGAGAGGAAGGAAGATGAGGGAAGTGCTTAACAAAAACATTTACTGACAAATAATGAGAACAAAGAACTCGACTGGGTGGGTGCAGCTAAATTAAGTTTTCATGTGAGGAAAAGGGTGAAGGACTCATTTAAAGGGCTTGTAGGTCGGCTGGAAGTTGTCTTAAAACACTGTCTTAAGACAACCTTAGAAATACACAGAATGTACAAATGTCTGGAGATCTCCCTTGCCTTGCTAGTTGTCACACTTCCATTTTCTCCCAAATCGGGTACTAAGTATCCACTCAGCAAGATAGGATGTGTGAGCTCATAGACAGATACCTGCAACTGCCAGGAAAACCACTTCACATTATTGTGCAAATATTAGACCCCAGCGGAAGATGTTCCTTCCTTTATTGCTTGGTTGTATTTGGGCTTCACAAAGTGAACTTCTCAGGAAGGGTTTGTTCTTTAGCACCTGCTGGGGAAGCACTCCTGTGGCTGTATCCTTTTTTGATACCTGTTATTGCTGCTTGAGGGATACTCTGACCAGTTTCTCCTTGCATACACTGCAGCATACCCACGACCTCAGAAGAGCCTTCGGGGCTCACTGTCTGTGATGATTCTCAAAGGACAGTGTGAGCTGAAGGGTTGCAGAACTCCTAAAGCATCTGAACACATCTGAAGGTCCTTCTATCATCTGGCTGTCTCCTAGGGAAGAGGCCATTAAGAGAGAGGCTGCGATGTGATTCTGTGTGGCTCCGGCTCTTCTGCAGCCCCAGGCAAAGCAGACACAAGAGGGCACTTGAGCTCATAATCATTTTTAGAAGCGACATCCTTGTAGCTCCCTGCCCATCCAGACTGCCTTCCCCTGGGGACCCCACTCCAGACTGTGAACTCCATCCTAAAAGGAAATAAAACCTGCTTCTACAAAAGGGAAAATATTAAATTAGTGTATTATGTATCAAGGCAGCAGTGGTGTTCAGGTTGATTTTAGAATAGAAATTTAGGGTTTTTTATTTTGCTTCATTTTGTTTTGTTTTTGCCTGAATAGTGACTTTATAGTCAAATTTTGATTACATGCTTGAAAGGGATCACAGAGGGAAAGCATAGCAACCCAAGACTGCCTGCTGGCCTGTGGTTCCTAATTGCCCTCCCTAAGAATGGGGATCAGAGCTGGAGCCAGAGCCCCCAAATTGGCTAGTTTAAGACTCCAGGTGTGGTAGATCACTCCTATAATCTCAGCACTTGGGAAGCTGAGACAGGAGGTCACAGGTTTGTGGCCACCCTCAACAACTTAGGGAGGCTCTCAACAATTTTCAAAATAAAATAGGGCTGGAGGTGTAGCTCAGAGGTAGAATGCCTCTGAGTTTAATCCCCATTACTCCTCCAACACACACACACACACACACACACACACACACACACACACACACACACTTCCTTTTCTTTTACTCAAGAAATAATGATGAAACACCACAAAAATACTACTTTAAACACTACCTGGATTCCCCAGGTTCTTTCTGATTACCTCATGGGAAAATAATAGAGCAGACAAATTTAAAACTCTCCTAGCTTGAGGGCCATGATACAGTTTCTGGATTTAAACCCATAGTCTCCCACAGTAGTAAGAAACAAGTTAAAACTGCTACTTGGCTTAATTGATGAAAAGGTGTTTTAGTGAAATTCTTTCATTAATATTAAAGTGCAAATATCCCACATGTTGGTTGTGAAAATTTAGAATAACTATTTTACTTAATACAGAATCTGTGAGTTGGAAAAGCCATTTGAGCTAAATCACCACACACATATATAGGCAGGAATCCCCTCTGTAACATGCATAACAGATGGCTATGTAACTGTCCACATCATTGTTTCCAGTAATTAGAGGGAATTCTTCTTAATAGTGAGTTTAAAGCCACCTTTCTCTAACATCCATCAACATTTTCTCTTGAGACAGGTGAAATTGGTCTGAACCAAAATAATTAGCCTGTTTCTAATTAATACCCTCTTGCACACACTCCTAATTCTTACATTGGCTTTACATTAGTCCATCTTTATTTGTGCACATGCATTCTGGGAAATGAGCCCCAAAATGGAACTAACAACTTTTAATATAATACTTCAGCTCTGCTATGATCATCAATAATTGAGAATCTATTAAGTACAATACACTGAGCTGGACATTGAGGATATATAAATTCATAAAGCATGGTATTGAGAACTCAGATCTTTAGAAAAGATCTGAAGTATAAGACTAGGGTGGGCTTTTAGCAGCTGTGGTATTTTGGTTTCATAGAAATTTATAGTGAATAGATTTGTTCATGTTTTATTCCTGTTTTCACAAAAGCTATTGTCAAAAGGTTTAGGGATTTTATATCTGATTGTGGAATTGCTCTTTTAAAGCTGATGATAAGAACTAACATATTTCAACTCATTTCATAGCCGCTTGTCCAACCTAGTGACATTGTTTAGAACTTTAAATCTATTAACTCCTTGGTTTTTTTATCATAAATTTTTAAATTGGATAAATGTAGCTTTTATGCATCTGTCCAGATCACTAATAATTTTAGCAGAAGTCCAAGAACTAAGAACTACACCATGCCTAGAAAAATTTCCTTCTGCAGTGACCTCCTTTGGTTTCTATCCTCTTAATGTGATTGTCCAGCTACCTGACCAGTCATCTGTTCATAGCACCAGCCAAACCACACACCTCTATCTTGTTCGTAAGATTAAGAAGATTTATCCAGTGCAATATAATAATGAAGCTTGTCAAACATTCATTTGCACTGTTCATAGTTACTTCTATGGAAAGAAGGAAAAGAAGAACTGCACAGATAATCTAACTGATAGGAAAGCCAAAGGAGGAACCAGCCCCAGAAACAATAGCAAAAACTCTCTGTAAAGAAACCACAGGGCTGAGATGGGGCGGGGGGGGGGGGCACACCACTAAATCATGTGTAGAAAGTCATGAGAATGCAAAGATCCTTATCGCCTGAGAAGACTCTCAGGTTTCTAAGAAATATACTCCTTACTTTCTAGGATGTGTGAAACAAAGGAGCTCACTGTGTAATATAGGACGCTGCAGACACAATGATTATAGAGGTAGATGACACCTGCTGAGGTCATGAAGCTTTCAAGCTTTGACTTGAGTGCTGATCATTCTTTCTGTGTTGAAACATACTTATTTTTGTGTTAAAACATATACTTATTTACTTATATATTCATATATTATCACATTACATTATTAACATATTTATGTTTATGTGTTTACATATTTATTACATAAAACATTTGTTGACCAAGTTCTTTCTTATTTTAATGAATTTACATAAGCAACAGACTGTTTCTTCATCTCCAGTAGACAGCGCACACAATATATCTAATGATGACTCGGGCAGAGAACAACCAAAGTGAGCAATTGCATTTGCTTACACCAATCCAATGTTTGCACTGTTCTTATTCTACTCTGCTAAACAGGTTCCTGAACAATGAATCAAGACTCAACAGGATTTTTGATTTTATAGGAATTATCATTTATTTCATTTATTTTTCACCCATTAATTTTACTTAGAGAATGTGGCAATATTTGCATGCTAACAGTCTGTTTTGTTTGTTTGTTTGCTTTGCTTTTTTCTCTCTTTTTTTTAGAGATCTGATAATTTTCTTTGTGGGCAGTTTTGAGAGTGGGCCTTACTGGCTATCAAAGTTACTTTTCATCTGATATTGTTTGTTATTTTACCTTCTCCATGTAGATTTTGGCCAAATAGTGATGATTGGGGGTCTCAGACTGAATACATGCACACTTTTCAGCTATTTTGTTGTGATCATATAATCTAGGAAATTTCGGATAGAAGGAAAATGGGTATTTACTCTGCCTTCCAGATTTACTCGGGCAGATTTACTCTGCCAACACATATTTGCCTTCCAGTAAATATGTGTTGGCCCTTATTGATTGCCATCTTCTATTCCAAGTGTTCAACAATCATCTATCTAATAAAAGATTCAGAAAAAATGTCATATTTTTTGTTTTAATATTGGCACATTACCAGCTTCTTTTACCTCTCCAGTTCTCTAGAGTCCCTGACAATCTTTATACCCTGAGAGGCTTATCTAATACTGGAGACATGACCATATTTAAGATCTCTCAATGGTTTCTTACTATCTCTTTCCCAATCCCTGGTTTGGTGGAAGAGTAGAAAGAGAACAGCTTTACATGTAAACATTCATACAGCAGATTCTTGGCTTTGCCTCTTGATACAGTTGAGGAATTTTGGGCAACTCACCGATCCTCTCTAGTCTTATTTTGTTTCTCTGAAATTAGGAATCCCTCTTGGTTCATTAGGATAAAATGAAATCTATGTAAGCAATCCAAATAAAATGGAAGTTATTATTCTCTCTTTATAACTGTTAACTTTTCCAGTTGAAACATTATACACCTTCATAGAGAATATTTCACATTCATTCACTTAATAACTATTCAGTATAACAGTAAGTATTGTGCATGCAAATATGCAAAAGATGAACTCTGAGTAGCATAAGTGAACCCTTGACAATCTCCATTATTACATTGCACTGGGCACAGTCCATGCCTGAAAGAGGCTTAGAAAAATAGAGCACATATCAAGTAGTGCATACAGGAGGTTTTGTGAGTACACAGCAGACTGAGTTGACAAAGATCTGGGAGGCCACCAGAGGAGTTTACTCTTAAATTGAGTCTTTTAAGTAAGCCTTGGCCAGGAAAGGGCATGTGACAAACAGAGTAGTTCAAACAGACAGAGAAATGTGTGCAAAGACAACAGAGATGAATAGGGGCTTGGGGCAGAACGCCACAAGTGGGTCAGCAAGTCTGTAGTGCGAGGACAGAGAGCAGCGAGAATCCGGACACCCATAGGGGTCTGATCACAAAGTAAAATGAGATAAAAGTAGAAAGAGCAAGCTGAGGACCTGATTCTTTGTCCCATCTACTGCAGAGGACCTCTGCTATTCTCTGAGTGTTTGTGTTCCCCCAAAGTTCCTATGTTAACATCTCCAATCCCAAAGTCATAGGATTAGGAAGTGGGATATTTTGGGAGCTTGATTAAGCCATGTAGGCAGAACTCTCGTGAATGGGATTTATGCCCTCATAAAAGAAGCCCCAGAGAGTTGCTGTGTCTTATCCACCATGTGAAGATGTAGTGGGCACCTTCCATGAATCAAAAGAGGGACCTCGAGCCGGGTGTGGTGGCGCAGGCTTGTAATCCCAGCATTTGGGAGGCTGAGACCGGAGGATCCGGGTTCGCCGCCAGCCTCAGCAACCTAGTGAGGCCCTCCGCAACTTAGTGAGACCCTGTTTCAAAATAAAGAATAAAAAATAGGGCTGGGGGTGTAGCTTGGAGGTAGAATGCCCCTGGGTTCAATTCTCAGTATGGCAAAAAAAAAAGAGGGACCTCATCAGACAGTGAATCTGCCAATGCTTCATATTGGACTCCTGAGTCTCCAAACTGTCAGAAATAAATGTTTGTTATTTATAAGCAAATCAGCTTATGGTATATGTCTTATAGTAGTCAGAAAGACTAAAACAACTTCTAAAAGTTTGATGGAGTGAAGAAGTCACACTTTAGAAATACGCCTTGGCCGTAACACAGAGAGTCATTTAGAAAGGAGCTTAGAGCCAAAGCAGAGAGACATTTGGAGGCCACTGAGACAATCTGGAAAAACATAATTGGAATCTGGGCAAATGTAGTGCTGACAGGTTAGAAGAAAATGCATCCCTGAGATATTAAAGAAGCAAAATGTCAAAACTAAGATGCCAATCAAGGGATTAGGGAGAAATGAAGAAGTATGCTAGGTTTTGCCCTGGGTAAGTGGTTGGTGCCATCTCCAATCTGTACTGTGTTCATGAACTGGAAAACTCAACACTGTGAAGATAATAGATTCTTCCAAGTTGATCCAAAGTAATCTCAATGAAAAACCCAGCAAGCTTTTTTAAATATATATAAGTTAATTATGAAATGTATGTGCAATGGCAAAGGAACTTGAATAGCCAAAATTATTTTGAAAAAGATGACTAAAGCTGGAGGAGCTACATTATCTGACTCTAAAACTTACTTCACTATAAAGTTAATAGTAATTATGAAAGTGTGGCCACTAATGCAGGTTAAACATATTTTGATATGTAGATTGAATAAAGTGTCCAAACTTAAAACTGCACAAATATGGCCAATTAGTTTTCACAATGTTCCAAAGGCAATTCATTATAGAACTATAATGTTTTCAATAAACAGCTCTGAAATATTTGGACAATTTATATGCAAGAAAAGAACCTTATCCTAACCTTCACAGTGTAAATAAAAACTCAAAATGGGGCATAGATTTAACTGTTAGTCATACAAGTATAAAACTTCTATAAAAAGCCTGGCATGGTGGCACACACCTGATCCCAGGTGGGAAGCTGAGACAGGAGGATCACAGGCTCTAAACCAACCTCAGCAATTTAGTGAGACTCTCAGCAACGTACCAAGACCTTGTTTCAAAATAAAAATTAAAAAGGGCTGAGGGTGTAGCTCAGAGGTAGAATGCCCCTGGGTTCAATCCCCAGTGCTAAAAAATAGATAGATAGATAATAGATAGATAGATAGATAGATAGATAGATAGATAGATAGATAAAACTTTTATAAGAAAACAGGAGAAAATCTCCATATCAAGGCTAAACAAAATGCTCTTGGACATGGCATCAAAAGCATAGTCTACAAAAGAAAAAAATTGATTAATTGGACTTCATCAAAATTAAAAACTCTTACTTTGTAAAAAAAAAAAAATGCTACTGAAAGAAAAAAACAAGCTAGCCATTGTAGTGCAAACCTGTAATCCCAATACTTGGAAGACGGAGACAAGAGAATTGAAAGTTCAAAGCGAACCTCAGAAACTTAGCAAAACCCTGTTTCCAAATAAAAAGTAAAATTTGACCAGGGGTGGGGGGTAGATTTGAATTCTGGATTCAACCCCCAGTGCCACAAAAAGAAAAGAATTAAAAAGCCAGCTATTGGTGGAGAAAATACTTGGAAATCACATATTCAATAAAGACATCTGTCTATTCAATAGTAGGAAATCAAACAGCACAATTTTTTAAAACGGGGAAAGATTTAGTTACTTCATAAATAAATAAGATGTTAAGTAAACAAATGAAAAAAGTTCCAAATTATTTGCCATTAGGAAAATGCAAACTAAAGCCAGGATGAGATACTACTACACACCTATTGGAATGGCTAAAAAAAAAAAAAAAAATACTGACAGAAAACACCAAGCATTGCCTAGCATTCAGAGAAACTGGAACTTTCATTCAGTGCCAGTAGCATTGAATGAAATGGTCCAGAACTTTTGAAAACAGGCTGGCAGATTCTTATAAAAAGTTAACCACAAATTTGCCATATGACCTGGCAATACCATTCTTAGGTATTTACCCTAGATAAATGAAAACTTATATTAATACAAAAGCCTTTAAATGAATGTTTATAACCACTCTATGCATTCTTACCCCAAACTGGAAAGAACCCAAACGTTCTTTAATGGTTGAATGGTTAAATAAACTGTGTTTCATTCGAAAAGAAATAAACTATTGATGAATCTTAAAGGCAGTAAGCTGGTTTTATTTTTTTAAGCCAAGATCAAAAGACTATTTATCATAAGATTATATTCATTAGAAAGATAAAAATGAAAAAAAATTCACCTAAGCTGAGAATATAGTTCAGTGGTAGGGTGCTTATCTAGCTAGCATGCATGAGGTCCTGAGTCTCATCTCAAGACCTGCAAATAAATAAATAAATACATGAATGAATAAATAAATAGCTATTATCACAGAAAATAGATCATTGGTTTTCAAGGGTTAGGAGTGGAGGGATTTGATGAGTACAAAGGAATAGCATTAAAAAGTTTTAAGGGGGGGATCAGAGAACTGCTCTGCATCCTCATTATAGTAATGGTTAAATGAATCTATACATGCATCAAAACTCATAGAATTGTACACCAAAAGATATAAGTCAATTTGTACCATACGTTAATTTGAACATTTTTAATACTAAATAAATGGATATACTCAAGGACGGCTAATTTTCTGTTTCACTATTTGTAAAATAGGAGTTTTAAACTTACTTTATAGGACTCGATGAAATAACTAGCTAAAGTGTTTATCAATATGATCTCTGCATTGAATAGTCATGATGGTTTCCTCAGATAGAAAGCATGAGACAGAATGAGTGATGTATTTTTGTTTCAATTTAAAAAGCTTTAGCCAAACATACATGTCCTCAAAGGACTTGACTTTGAGAGTTCCGTTCTTTAAGATGAGTTGATTCCATAGGCTCATCACCAATGCTTTCTTCTTAAATGTCTGCAGAGTTTACTCCAGGTGCATTTCTTTTGACTTTGCTTCACTTTGATACACTGTGCCAGCTCACAGTAGTCAACCCTGCCTACACTGACTTACAAATTTCAGAACTTGAGTCTTCAGTTGTAAACACCTGTAGTCTGAACTTGGATTCTTAAAAATGAATATAGAACCTATTTTATTATATACTCCAGTGACCACACAAAAGTATACTAATGCTTGTGTCTTAGAAATTCCAATTGTCATGAAAATTGACTTCTTTTTGCTCCCCAGTGTCTTCTGGCCTATGATTTTAGAGACTCTCTTAGTCACTTGGGGTGGTTATAACAAAGTTCCACAGACTGGGTGACTTATACACAGTGGGAATTCATTTCTCATAGTTCTAGGGGCCGGAGGTCCAAGATAAGGGTGCTGACATTGACAGGTGCTGTGGAAGGCCATTGTCCTGCTCACAGACTCTCATCATCTCACTGTATCCTCAAATGGCAGAAAGAGAGTTAAAGAGCTCTCTGGACTTTACTAGCACTAAACTTATTTATGGGGGCTCCATCTTTATGATCTAATGAGCTCCTAAAAACCCCACTTCCTTATGTCATCCCATTGAGGGTGATAATTTCAACATATAAAACTTAGAGGAGACACGAACTTTCAATTCAAAACAGACTGTCTCCATGATTTAGGGAGAGAAGAGACTAATAACTGAAGTGGAAACTATCTCAAAAATCTTTTTCCAGAGACCACAAGCATACACATGTGTGCACGCACATGCGCGCACGCACACACACACACACACACACACACACACACACTTGAGAAAAGAGATTATTGTTTCAGGTGAAGAATTGGAACTGCCTTATAACATCTCTCATCTAATAGCTAACAAAAGTATTAACTATTTTTGAAACTTCCAAAGAAAAATTTTATCAGAGGATTGCAATGCATGCAAGAGACACAGCTCAGGGTCAATAACTTTAGTAAACAGAAATCAGAGAGGTTGAAGTTATGTATCAGAGCAGAAGCCTTATTTCACTCCTACTTCCCAAGAAGCCACATTGCTTTATCAATAACATCTTGAGAATTCCCCCTGATCTATTCCGTCTTACCCACACATAGGAGAAAAGAAGCAAATACCATATATATTATTATCTTTTCCTTCCTTTGATGGGGAAGGGTGAAAAATGGGCAATATATAAAAACATGAGAGAAGCACAACATGGCCACTTGTCTGTGAGAGAAATAGAGTCCCTGAGATTCTTGTGAGCTGAAGACTTGGGGAAATCCAAGGTCTAGGAATGGAATGTGTCTCAAGCAGTTAGAGAGAATCCAGGTGCCTTATGTTAAAGAGATCCTCCAAGGTGAAATCAGAGCAGAGCCCAGACACACATGCATACACTCACATATGTAAATTCACACTCCCTGTGCCCTTAGACTACAGGATAAGTGAACAGAATACAAAACACTGAGAAGATAGCTCATGGCTGGGATAGGGGTGGGGGGAAAGCTGTCAAGAGGCCAGGCACCAAGTCGGGTCTGGATTTGAATGCTAATGGAAATGGCTATTTAGTTCTGCTTAAGTTACCTTCAGTTGCTTCACCATCAAATCAGGAAATAGTGCAAAAGATCAGCTTTCAAGAGGATAGAGGTGAATTCCAATGCCTCCCTTTGCTCCCCTGCAAGGATCACCCAAAGTCCTATGCCATCAGTATCTTAAAGAAAACAATCTGCTGGCTATAGGTACAAACAACCCTTCCCAACAGTTAAAGTAAATGAGATTTAAAACATAAATAAGGGAAGCTTCTGGGAAGATGGTGTCAGAGTGAGATACCTCTCATCAGGTGCTGTGAGCTTGATTTGAATCTGCCATAAAAGCAGCTTCTTGACAGAAGGAAAAAAAGCAACAGAAAAGTGAACAATGCTACGAAAACTGAAGTACAGCTGACCAGAATCCAGAAAGCTGACCAGGGAGAGCAAAGAAGCTTGTCTACATGGCAGCGGTGCCACACTGCAGAGTGGCAGCTGCCATTGAGCCAGCCCCTGGTGTGGGGGTCTACTAACAAAGAAATATATAACAACCTTCTGCATTCCCAGCGACTAGAGGTGAAGTAAGCGACTCTTGAACTTCATATCCTAACCAGGCGGCATATCACGGCACCTTCAACAGTGATGGGAACACGTGGTATGACCAGCTTAAGCTTGCATGGGGCCACCTCAGTTCACCTCTCCCTCCAGAGCCAGAGCAGCAATCAACTGCACTGCAGAGCTTGAATCAAAACTGCCAAAAAGTGAACAGCAGAAAAGTGAACAAAGCAACAAAAGCAACAGACCAGAACCCAGAAAGCAGACCAGGGAGAACAAAGGAGATGGCGTGTGCGTGGCAGTGGCAGCTGCCATTTTGCCAGTCGCCTACAGCAGCAGAGATCTACCCAAAAGATCTGCAGAGACCAAATCAGGTCTGTTCTTACAAACTTGCAGGGTTTTTTTGTTTCTTATTGTTGCTTTTTGTTTTCTGGGGTTTTTTTTGTTTTGTTTTGCTTTTACTCTATTTTCACTTAGCATTGCTTTGATTTATCTATGTTTGTTTGGAGGATTGGTTGCTTTGTTAACTTTTGCTAGACCATAGAAGTCAACATCTGAAACCCACCAAAGGCACCAATAAAGTGGGCAGAAGAAGTCCCAGAGTAAATGCAACTCAGTACAAGATATTTTCTTTCCATTTACAGAGAGAAAATAAAAATAAGAAACCTATAAATTCAGGGAAAGTGTGCAAGAGCAGCAAAGATATAAATTTAAGAACAGGGAAACAATGGGAAGGAAAAATAGCAAAGAAACAATGAGTCAACACAATCCCACAATAACAGAACTCAACAACACTGAATGGCAGAGATTACTAGAAGAACAATTCAGATCTTTAATAATAGAAATGACACAAAACTTCCAGAAAGAATGCAGAGAGAGCTGGGAAGAAATAAAGGAATAAATAAACAAAGAATCTAACACCCTGAGCAGAAATCATAGAGAAGCCTTGAGGGAAGTGAAGGATATGAAAGATACAATAATAAAAGTGAAGGCATCAATACAAACTATAACAGTAGATTAGACCACATGGAAAATAGAATATCACTCCTAGAAGATGACCATTCCAAAAATAAATCCATTGTACATAATCTAGAAAAAAAAATTCGACAGTATGAATCGGACATCGATGAGATCTGGGCCAACTTTGAAAGAGCTAACCTAAGAATAATAGGCATAGAAGAGGGTTTAGAAGTTGGAACTAATGGAATGAACAACCTTTTCAAAGAAGTAATATCAAAGAATTTTCCAAACATAGAAAGAGAAGTAGACACACAGGCGCAGGAAACATATAGAACCTCCTTTAAACAAGACCAAAGAAGAGGTTCACCATGCCACATAATAATCAAGCTGACTAATGTAGAGGCTAAGGAAAGAATTCTAAAAGCAACAAAAGTAAAAGGCCAAGTGACATTTAGAGGCAAACCAATTAGAAACACTCCAGACCTCCCAAACCAAGTCACGAAAGCCAGGAGGGTCTGGAGTACCATATTCCAAACTCTGAGAGAAAATAACCTGCAGCCAAGATTCTCTTACCCAGCAAAAAATTCTCTCAAAATTGACAGGGATATAAAAACCTTCCATGACAAACAGAAACTGAAAGAATTTATGTCTTCCAAACCAGCACTAGAGAAAATACTCAAAGAGATTAACTACAAAGAACTAAAAGTAAACATAAGAACCAGAGAAACAATAATTTCCAGGAAGCAAACAACTAAGCAAAGAAGAATAAACACCACCGAAAACAGAAGTCAAAACTCAAAATGTTAGAAATTAAAAGTCATCTCTCAATAATCACACTGAATATAAATGGTCTCAACTCCCCAGTAAAAAGGCACAAGGTGGCAAAATAGATTAAAACCCAGAATCCATCTGTATGCTGCCTGCAAGAAACACATCTTACAAGCAAAGATTCCCGCAAACTAAAGGTGAAGGGCTGGAGTAAGGAAATCTATGCCAATGGAACTCAAAGACAAGCAGGAGTAGCAACCATGATATCAGATAAATTAGATTTCAAGCCTAAGCTTATCAAAAGAGACAAAGCAGGTCATTTTTTACTAGTAAAAGGAACAATCCAGCAAAAGGATATTATGATTATCAACATCTATGCCCCAAACATAGGTGCAGCCACTCTCATAAAACAAACTCTGCATGATATAAAGTCACACATAGATCACAATACCCTAATACTAGGAGACTTCAATACTCCTCTCACATAACTAGACCAATCTTCTAAAAAAAAGGCCAGTAAAGATGCTTCGGACCTAAATAATACCGTAAACCAAATGGACCTGTTAGACACATGCAGAATATTTCACCCAACTACAGCTGAATTCACATTTTTCTCAGCAGCACATGGAACCTTCTCCAAAATAGACCACATTCTGGGCCACAAAGAGAGCACTGGCAAATTCAAAAAATGTAACATAATTCCCTGCATCTTTTCAGACCACAATGGATTGAAACTAGAAATCAACTCTAAGACCCAGAGTAACCATATAAACACATGAACACTAAACACCACACTGCTGAACGAGGAATGGGTTATAAAGAAGTAAGGGGAGAAATTAAAAAATTCCTAGAAACCAATGAAAACAGAGACACAACATATCAAAACCTCTGGGGCACTTTGAAGGCAGTGCTAAGAGGAAAATTTATAGCACTGAGTGCACACATAAGAAGAATGGAAAACCACCAAATAAATAACCTAATGGCACAGCTCAAAGCCCTTGAAAAACAAGAACGGTCTAACCCCAAAGCCAGTAGAAGACAGGAAATTATGAAAATTAGAGCAGAAATTAATGAAATAGAGAACAAAAAAAATACAGAAAATCAACAAAACCAAAGGCTGGTTTCTTGAAAAAATAAACAAGATAGATAAACCATTGGCCAACCTAACCAAAAGAAAGAGAGAATCAACCCAAATTACCAAAATAAGAGATGAAAAAGGAGATATTACCATCAACAGTGTGGAAAAACTGTTTTTGAAAAGCTATACTCCAACAAAATGGAAAATCTAGAAGAAATTGACAATTTTCTAGATACATATAACCTTCCTAAGTTGAGTCAAGAAGATATAGAAAACTTAAATCGACAAATAACAAAGAAATAGAAAGAGCAATAAAGAAATTAACATCAAACAAAAGCCCAGGGCCAGATGGTTTTCCAAGTGAATTTTATAAAACATTTATACAAGAGCTAATCCCAATACTCCTCAAACTATTCCATGAAATAGAAAGAAACAGGACCATCTCAAACACATTCTATGAAGCCAACATCACATTAATACCAAAGCCAAATAAAGACAACTCAAGAAAAGAAAACTATAGGCCTATATCATTGATGAACTTAGATGCAAAACTGCTAAGCAAAATACTAGCAATGTGCATTCAAAACCACATCAAGAAAATTATACACCATGATCAAGTCGGATTCATCCCAGGGATGCAAGGCTGGTTCAACATACGAAAAACCATCCATGTAATTCACCACATAAACGGAATCAAAGACAACAAAAATCACATAATCATCTCAATTGATGCTGAAAAAGCATTTGACAAGATCCAATACCCATTCATGCTAAAAGCAAGACAGAGAATCGGAATAGAAGGAACATACCCCAAAATCATAGAGGCAATACACAATAGGCCTACAGCCAATATCATATTAAATGGAGAAAAACTGCAAGAGTTCCCACTAAAAACAGGAACAAGACAAGGATGTCCATTATCACCTCTTCTGTTCAACATAGTACTTGAGACTCTAGCCAGAGCAATAAGGCAAGAGAAGGAAATCAAAGTGGTAAAAATAGGAAAAGAAGAACTAAAACTATTCCTTTTTGCAGATGACATGATACTATATTTAGAAGACCTAAAAAAGTCAGCCAAAAAACTTATAGAACTGATCAACAAATTTAGCAAAGTGTCTGGATACAAAATCAATCTTAAAAAATCTGAAGCTTTCCTGAATGCCAACCATAAAACCACTGAAAAAGAAATCCAGAAAACAATTCCACTCACAATAGCACCCCCCAAAATAAAATACTTAGGGATAAACCTAACTAAAGAGGTAAAAGATCCCTATAAGGAAAACTACAAAATTTGAAAAAAGAAATCGATGAAGACCTTAGAAGATGGAAAAATCTACCATGCTTTTGGATAGGCAGAATAAATATCATCAAAATGGCCATCCTCCCAAAAGTGATCTACAGATTCAATGCAATACCCATGAAATTACCAAGGTCACTACTCACAGACATAGAAAAACCAGTCCTTAAATTCATCTGGAAAAGCAAAAATCCCAGGATAGCCAAAGTAGTTCTTAGTAACAAGAACCATGCAGGTGGTATCACAATACCTGACTTCAAACTTTACTACAAAGCCACAGTAATAAAAACAGCATGGTTTTGGCACAAAAACAGACACATAGACCAATGGAGCAGAATAGAAGACTCAGAAACAGATTTGTGTGCTTACAGTCAATTGATTTTTGACAAAGGGGCAAAAAATATACACTGGAAAAAAGATAGCCTCTTTAACAAATGGTGTTGGCAAAACTGGTTAACCATATGCAGGAAAATGGAAATAAACCCCACTTTCTCACCCTGCACAAGAGTCAACTCAAGGAGGATCAAAGACCTGGAAGTCAGGCCAGAGACCTTGCAGCTACTTGAAGAGGGCACAGGACCAACACTTCAACACATAGGCACAGGTAAATACTTTCTCAACAAGACCCCCAAAGCACAAGCAACTCAAAGGAAGATCAATACATGGGATTGCATTAAACTGAAGAGCTTCTGTGCAGCAAAGGAAACTATCAAGAACCTCAACAAAGAACCAACAGAGTGGGAGAAAATTTTTGCCAGATACACTTCTAATAGAGGACTAATACCTAGGATATACAGAGAACTCAAGAAACTCACAGTTAAGCAAACAAATAACCCAATCAAAAAATGTGCAAAGGATCTAAATAGACACTTCACAAAAGAAGAAATACAAATGACCAATAAATGTATGAGGAAATGTTCAACATCATTAGCAGTCAGAGAGATGCAAATCAAAATTACTTTGAGATTTCACCTAACTCTAATCAGAATGGCAGCCATCAAGAACACAAACAAGACAAATGCTGTGAGGGTGTGGAGAAGTGGGAACCCTAATACACTGTTGATGGTATTGCAAATTAGTGCAACCACTTTGGAAAACAGTATGGAGGATCCTCAGATGTATGGGAATGAACCTACCATATGATCCAGCAATACCACTTCTGGGTATCTACCCAAAAGAATGGAACCCAAACTATCAGACCAACACATGTGTATCTATGTTTATAGCTGCACAATGCACAATTGCCAAACTACGGAACCAGCCAAGATGTCCATCAACAGATGAATGGATTACAAAACTATGGGATATGTACACAATGGAATTTCACTCGGCCATAAAGAAGAACAAAATCATGTTATTTGCAGGGAAATGGATGGAACTGGAAAACATTATGTTAAGTGAGATTAGTCAGTCATAAAACATCATATGCTCTCCCTAATATGTGGAAGCTAGGGAGAAAATGGGACATAAAAGGGACTCTAGATGAAGAAGGAGAATCCTTAGGTGAACAAAGAATTTGACTTAATGGAAGGTGATGGGGGGAGGGGGGACACCCTAATGAGCATGATGCACTTTCATGAACACATCAAAGTCAATCAGTAAACTGAACTTGAGAAGGAGGAGGAGGAGGGAGTAGGGTGGAAATTGGAGAAGGGTTAAATGAGAAATGTGTGCATGTATGCCTTTACCTTTACCAGCTTGTACCTAACAAAGATGTATGATTACAATGTACCAATTAAAAATAAATTAATTAATTTTAAAAAACATAAATAAACCAGGTGTGGTGACTCATGCCTGTAATTCCAGTACTTGGGAGACTGAGACAGGAAGATTGCAGGTTCAAGATCAGCCTTGGTAACTTAGTGAGGCCCTCAGCCACTTAGTGAGACCCTGTTTCAAAATTTAAAAAAAAAAAATTTAAAGGACTGAGAGTGTAGCCTGGAGGTAGGTTGCTCCTGGGTTCAATCCCCAGTGCCTAAATAAATAAATAAATGGCATATAGTAGAAGAAAACTTTGGACAAATAAGAGAAAAAATAAGACATTATAAAATATAAGTAATACAAAAAATATTATTACATATAAGTAATACAAGTTTCCTCTGTTTCTTGTTTGCTTTCTTTCCTTTGGAAACAAGAAACAGAGGAAATTTTTATTACTTATATGTAATAATATCTTCTGTATTACTATCATTTTATAATAGGAAATTTTTCAGAAAATAATAACCACTTGTATTTCACAAAATAATACCTAAAGATCAACATAAAGAATACTATAAAAAACACTATAGAAAACAAAATGAGAACAAAAGCAATGTCATTAAAAATAAACAAGTTAAAAACAATAAGTTAAAAAGAAAAAAAGATCAAAAACAAGAAACAAAATCAACTTAATTTATTTACATGTGGGAGAAGATCATGATAGTCACAGTAACGCAAACAGACATGAGGTGTGGGAAGAATCATAGAGGATCGAACATAGAACAAGAAAAGTATGACAAGGATACAGTTGATTACAAAATAATATTCCAGAAATGAGGTATCAATTGGCACAGTGAATGAACATGAAAATTAGGTAAGAAACTCTTTGCCATATGTCCTTGTGAAGTTACTGAATTTCAAGAGTGAAGAAATAATTATTCAAGCATCAAAAAGCTAATTGTCTTCAAGGATTTAAAAAACAGGATGCAGACCTCCAATTTCTTCATAGCAACATTCAATGCCCAAGTATGAGTGAGAACTGTATGTAGCGTGCCATCCAATATGATGGCTCCTAGCTATGCACAGCTTCTGAGCACTTGAAATGTAGCTAGTTCAAACTAAAATTTGCTATGAGTGTAACATGAATTCCAGATTTTGAAGACCTATGAAAAAGAGAATGTAAAAATTTCAATATAGTGTGTGTTGATTACATGTTGGAGTACTTAGATACATTAGGTTAAATAAAATATATTAGTAAAATCAATTTTATTTATTCCACACAATAATTTAATGTGGTGACAAGAGCATTTTACATTGCAGATGTGGCTCCATTAATTTCTGTCAGACAACAATGATCTATCTAGTCCTTTGGGGGGCGGGGGGTGCTGGGGATTGAATCCAGGGTCATTCAACCTCTGAACTACACCCCTAGCCCGTTTTATTTTGAACTAGGGCCTTGCTAAATTCCTGCAGCTGGCCTTGAATCTGTAATCCTTCTGTCCCTACTTCCCAAGTACTGAGATTACTGGTGTGTGCCACCACACGGGCTACATAGTCCTCCATCCCTCCTTTCCTTCCTTCCTTTGTACTGGGGACTAAACCCAGGGGCATTCTACCTCTGAGCCACACTCCTAGCCCTTTTCATTTGCTTTTTTTTATTTTGATATCGCGTCCTACTAAGTTGCCAAGGGTCTTGTTTAGTTGCTGAAGCTGGTCTCAAACCTGTGATCTTCCTATCTCAGCCTCCTAAGCACTTGGGATTATAGGTGTGCACCACCACACCCAGCTACATAGTTCTTAAAGAAGACTATAATAGCCACCCAAAGATGTGTTAAAGTAAACATGTATCCAATTATCATTCTTGAATATAAACAAAATTCAGTCTCATAAAGCCTTATTAAAGAAATTACTTGGTGAAATCTAGAAAAGCATAAAAATAAAGGGCTCATAGTTGGAGGCATTACGGTAAAGAGAGCTAGTGGTGAGCATGTAAACATAATGATACAAAAATATGGGAATGTGGTTATAGAAAGTGTTATAAATCTTGATAATATGAAAGTAACAATATTAAACAAGGGTCAACAACCTTTTTCTGCAAAGAGCCAGCTAATAAATATTTTAAGCTGTGGGCCATATGGTCTCTGTCAAAGCTATTTAATTTCACTGCTTTTCTTTATTGCATTAGCTATTTTTTTTTTTTTTTTTTACAATAAGTTGCTGCTGTCTTTGTTTTTCCAGCTTGAGTTCTTTGGTCAACTCAAGTAACTTTTCCTAATACTGTGTGGTCCCCTCTCATATCATCTGACCCTAAAAATGTTTCCCTCCAAAGTCAAAGAATGTGTTTTTCTTTCCCAGTCATTTTGACAGGTATTTGACTCTTCTACTAAAAAATTATAACTCCAGGGATTTCAAGCACAGAGAGTCCTGGGGAGAGAAAATCCTTTTGTTGAGTCCCTGTGTTTGCTGCTGTATCTGCTCTAGATTTTCTTCCAGAGTTAGAAAAGAGATCATCTGGTCTTGGGGGTGGAGTGCTGTCTGCAGAACAAAGCTAAAGTCAAAAGGGACTCCCCAGTTTCCTAAGAAAAGCAACAACTGGAGCTTTGTAAGAAGGCACTGGTAACTCATAAACAACTCAGATCACTTTTATGAGGGAGATTAATTTCTAAAACGATACATCTGTTGCCTGATACTAGTTCAAACATGAACTAAAACCACTTGAATCATTTGTCAGATACCATCGTTCAGTATAATTTCATTTTTAATATCTAAAAATTTTTACCAGAATTCTATGCATGCTTAGGACACTTTAAGCAAGGTTGTAAAACATTAATTAAATGCCAACCACTTGAATTTAATACTTTTAAGAATTTCTACCATATATTTGACCATTCAAACATTGATCTAAGTATGAGTTTAAGGCCTAAAACAAAACAACAACATAAATACAAATACACGCACACACACATACATATATATAGCCAGGCACAGCGGTACATGCCTGTAATCCAAGTACTTGGGAGGCTAAAACAAGAGGATTTCAGGTTTGAGACTAGCCTCAACAACTTAGAAAGATCCTTCAGCAACTAGCAACTTTAACAAGAACCTGTTTTTTTTTTTTTTTTTTTTTTTTTAAACAAACAAAAAAAAAGAATAGGGCTGGGAGCATAGCTTGGAGGTAGAATGTCTCTGGGTTCAACCTCTAGTACACACACACACACACACACACACACACACACACACACATTTCACTCAAATAATCTACATTATCCCTCACAAATAATCTCATCTCAAGCCGGGTGTGGTGGCACACACCTGTAATCCCAGCATTTGGGAGGCTGAGACTGGAGGATCTGGGTTCCGGGCCAGCCTCAGGTGCTTAGTGAGGGCCTCTGCAACTTAGTGAGACCCTGTTTCAAAATAAACAATAAAATAGGGCTGGGGCTGTAGCTTGGAGGTGGAATGCCCCCAGGTTCCATCCCCAGTACCACACACAAAAAAAATTTCATCTTAAAAACCATCCATTTTCTGAAATTTACACTAACTCTGTAACAGGGCCAATATATTGCAAAGAGGAAAAAAAGAAAATAAAGTCCCTTATACTCTACCAATTATATCTATTTTCTTCTGATTTCAGTATAGCTCTTTGTGTCACTGGTTGTATTGTAAATTGCTAGATAATTTTTATGATGACACATTTCATTCAAAATCCATTCAAACATTTAAAAATAATTTCCTCTTGAAGAGAAAATTCTATTCTGGACCTCAATATGATCTTTCTTCAGCACCCCTTAAATAGTAAGGTGCGTCATCAAAGCCAAACGCCACACACTCAGGGTTCCTACAGAAATAGCCATTTTGTTTGTTCAGCTGCACATAACCCCACATAGCTCGGCTCCATGTGTGCTTGGTATATTTAGTAACTGCTCAAGTTGCTTATCTTTCTTTAGCATATTTTTTAATAATCCGAAACAAGGAACTTCTGCTCTAAGAACTCATTCCCATTTTGTTCCTAGTTCATGAGTCTTGTTTAAGATTTTCTCACCCACTCTTGGACCCAGAGGAGGTTACCACCTCTCCACACATTTCCATGAAAGGAGTTAAGATAAGAGATGTGATCTTATTAGCCTTGCAGGAATCGCCAGGTCCCTGCATCCAGAAACACAGTGCTCTCATTGCATGAGGAGAGCCTGGAGGTATGGACAGACAGAGCCCCTGGCTCCATTCCAGTATGTCTTGACACTCACTTCTTGGTCAGTGGTGAGGGACATGTGTGAGGGCCATGGCAATTTGGTACCAGTGTATCCAAAATATCTGTAGGTGTTTCTTGGATTCCAAAGAAAAAGAATGTACCACTAAATGTCTTCTAATCAATTCTCAACTCATGTTTCCAGGAAAAAGGTCTTCCTCATCGTCTTCGTCGTCTTCTTCTTCTTCTTCTTCTTCTTCTTCTTCTTCTTCTTCTTCTTCTTCTTCTTCTTCTTCTTCTTCTTCTTGTTCCTCTTCTTCTTCTTCTTCTTCTTCTTCTTCTTCTTCTTCTTCTTCTTCTTCTTCTTCTTCTTCTTCTACTTCCTTCTCCTTCTCCTTCTTCTTCTTCTCTTTCTCCTCCTTCGGAAAGGATTTGCAGTTAAATATGGAGCTCTTATACTGGGTGATATTGCCATCTTCCCACACGGCAGGGGTTTAAGAAGGGCCTGAGTAAGTCATTAGAAAACAAGTGTTTACTTTGGATTTATAAATGCTTGCTTAAAAAAATCATGGGACTAGAAAATTCCATCTCTCTCCTTCATTAATACCGAGAGATGCCTCATGTTGTAGTGATAAACTCAGAGTATAGAGCCATATTATCTGGACTCAAAGCCTGGCTCTTCCATGTAGGAGTTTGGTCAATCTATTCAACCTTCAGTGACTCAATTTCCTCCTCTTTACAGGACATATTCATATTATATACCTTAAATGAGTCTTATAAAAATCTAATGTGCTAATTTCATGTGTCTGGTGGGCATGTGGCACCTAGTAGGTACTGCATATGACTGCTAATATTATTTTCAATACATATCTCATATTTCGGTTCTTATTAGGATAAGACAAATAGAGTAATTTGACTTTGTTAATGTCATTATAGGGATAGTCGGCTATGAAAACTGGCATAAAGGCAGAGAAAAAGGAACTGTTAAATTGTATTATTTCTTACTTATTCCCTCACTTATGTGCTCATTCATTCATTCATTCATTCATTATTTGGCACATATTGAACACTTATTATGGACCCGGCAAAGTAAGACTCTGAGGATACAAAGATAAAGTAGAATCTTCAGGGAGGAGCACAGGACCATGTGCTCAGTGTAAGGACATCAATGTCACTTATTTGTTTGATTTAAAAATAAACAGTGAAGGTGCCAGTGAGAAAGAGATAGATTCTAACTGGACATGTTGACCAATGGCACATGCCTATAATCCCAGTATTTGGGAGGTTTAGACAGGAAGATGGCAGGTTGGAGGCCAGCACACAGTAGTTCAGTAAGTGTCAAAATTTTTTTAAAAGGCTGGGGATTCAGTGCCCATTACCACCACAGAGGGAGAGAGAGAGGGAGAGGGAGAGGGAGGGGGGGAGAGAGGGAGAGAGAGAGAGAGAGAGAGAGAGAGAGAGAGAGAGAGAGAGAGAGAGAGAGGGGAATGGAAGGGGAGGGGAGGGAAGAAAAGAGGAGGAGAGGTTCTAAGCTGGAGAAAGTTTAGGAAAAGCTCTCTTGAGGAGGAGTTGCTTGAACTGAGTACTGAAAGATGAACAAGGCTCCTGTGGGGTTGGGGTTGTTTTGAGGATACAACATTATATGTAAAGGAAGACATAGGTACCAACACAGTGGAGACTTTCCAGCAACCTGTGGACAAAACTGACCCGGATTATCGTACATGCTAAATAAAATGGCACAAGAAAAATAGCTAAACTTGAAAGAAGAAAAGGGAAACCAACCCCAAGATTCAAGGAATGGAGAGGGGAATTAAATACCATATAGTAAATGGAACTGGTACCATAGGCTCCCAAGAGCTTGTCAGCCCTCTTTGGCAATAGGACTGAGTTCTAATGTCCAGGCAGGAAGAAGATAAGGATGCTGGCTTATGTGAGCTGGAACTGAGACCTCTGTACTTAGTCAGGCCCATCAGTAAAAAGGGAACTAGAAATACTCCACTCATCAGCTAGAGAAGTAGCAAGGAAGCTGTGCCTGGGACTAGGGTGGGGCAAAAATTGAAAACTCCAAACCTTAAAGCACATATGCATATGATGATCTATTTCATATTATTCCCATGATATTAAAATCCTGAACTACATTAACATAGAGCTTGTCTAGGACCTATGAAGCTACTAGGAAACTGGCCAAACTCAACCTTTCACTGTTGAGGGCACTACTCCCAAGGCAGAGAGGGAAGAGAATCAGCCCCCACTGCAGATAATCTCACTATAACACAACTAAATAAAAATAAAAAAAAAAAAACACACACCAAGGCATACTAACCAACAATCTATTGCTATGAGGAAGAGTTAGTAAAATGTTACAAATGGAAAATTCACATCACAAAAACAAGATCTCAGTGAGTCTGAAATATGTATGGCATAAATAATCAAGGAGACAAATGGAGGAAAAGAAACAAGGAAAAGAGAGGACGATGATGGAGAGGCTGTGCAGAGGTCAATGCAGCATGATCCATTTAGATAATTACTTGTAACTGAACATCTCTAAAGCAGACAGGTAGGGTGGGGAGAGCAGGGGCATGGGGTTCGATCATGTGTATTGATGGAGGATTGAAGGAAGAATGGAGAAGTGCATCGAGAGAAAAGTCTTGAAAGGTGGACTAGATCAAAATTATGTAGGGTCTTCAAATGACATCCAGAGTTTTACATCATCCTTCAGGAAGGGGGAAGTTTTACTTAAGAAAGCAACAAGGAGAGTTGGTTTAGAATATTCTCTTTGGCAGGGACAGGAGAATGAAAGGAAAGAAAAAATGCAAGAATTGAGATCACTCAGAAATTTTTACAGCAGGCCATGTGCCTTTTGTTCTTCTGAGCTCCAATCACATACTTGAGAAGCTTTCAAATATACTTACCAGAGTCCCAGACTTTGATTTCCCTGTGAACACCAGCAGAACTTCACAACTGCAGGACCATTCCCCACTTAACGTGTATAGGGCATTTATGGTGAAAATGTTGGGCATCCAGACACAAATCAACATGGCTCTGGGGTTTCTCTCCTCCAAGTGCTAACAAACAAGCAGGAGAATCCGACATGCGAAAGAATAATCATTCTACGATGTGATTATGCAGATAGAGTTATGAATGTGACACATGGGAGGCTGAGGCAAAGAGTTGTTAACAACGACATTACAGATAAGAGTACATTTGAACAGAATCTTGAAAGAACAAAACATTCAGAATAGAAGAAATTTTGTAAATGTAAAAACTCATAGATATGACATCAATATGTTTTGATTTTAGTAAATTCTTCCTATAAATTTCATATCTTTTTTTTCTTTGTCATGGTACTTAGAATTGAACTCAGGGGTGTTCTGCCCCTAAACTATACCCCCAGTTGTCCTGGCTGCCCTTGAACTTGTGATCCTCCTGTCTCATCCTCCCCAAGTACTGGAATCACAGGCATGTACCACCACACCTAACTAAACTTCATACCTTGATGATGTGGCATCATATGAACTCACGGGCATTCTACCTCTGAGCTATATCCCCGGCCCTTTTCTGTATTTAATTTCTGTTTTGAAACAGGGTCTTGCTAGGTTGCTGAGGCTGGCCTCAAATCTGTAACCCTCCTGTCTCAGTCTCCCAAGTACTAGGAAATTACAGGCATGCACCACCACCCCTGGCCCAGGGAGCTTTTAATATAATAATAATTAGTTATTTTGGCACAGTATATCATCATTTTACAAGCACTGCACATTCTCTTGTTTTATTCCCACAACAACTCTGCAAGGTTTGTCTTATTCTACTCATTTGGAATTGAAATTTACTAAGAAAGTCTAATAATTAAAAACCAGTCTAACTCATGAAAGATAACTAACAGTAGAGGACACAGTGTGTGTAAACATAGTGGATCTATAGTTGTTCCATCGCACAGGGGAATTCCCAACTGCTCAGATCACTTTCATTCTGGCCAGGATGCTATGTTTTTCTTTCGTGCTTCTTGCCCTGGCAATGCAACCCCAAACCCCACCATCTGTTCAGGGACAAATGAGGACCCAGCACTGCTAGAGAGTGGTTTGTCCACAGGTGGCAAGTTACTGAGGGCAAATGGTCCTTCCTAGCTCCACTCTGAAAACTCTGTGGTCTCCACACCTTCCTCTCATGTCTCAGTCACCCTCCTGCCATCTTTTCTTCCTTGTCTTGGCCTCAGACTTACTTAGTATTCACAAGCAAGCATGTAAAAATGCACAGGCTGATTGGAGTCAAGGGGTGTGTCTGGCTTCAAGTAAAGGTAACACACAGAAGGAAAGGGAAATGCACAGAAATTGAATTAATGGTCAAGACCATACTGCCATATGTACTGTAGCTGAAAGGGGCAACTGGAGGTCAGAGACAGAACAGCTTGTTTAAATTTCGGGAATGTTCTATGGCCAGACTGAGCTGCGATGGGAAAGATAAATTTGGAGAAGAGAGGGAAAAAAAAGTCTGTAGGTTTGAGGATGGGTTGGGAACCTAGAAATTTGGGAATCTGGTCTCACACCACCCCCAATTCCTGGTGGGAAGAGCCATAGAAGCAAAGATTTATCCTGGATCACATGAGATTGTAAGGACACAGGCCTATCAGAGCAAGTCATTAATGCCAAGAAGTGGTGGAAAACTATGGGAAATACACACGATGGAATTCTTCTCAGTAATAAAGAAGAATAAAATAATGTCATTTGCGCCGGGCGTGGTGGCACACGCTTGTAATCCCAGCATTCGGGAGGCTGAGACCGGAGGATCCAGGTTCGCGGCCAGCCTCAGCTACCTAGTGAGGCACTCCGCAACTTAGTGAGACTCGGTTTCAAAATAAAGAATAAAAAATAGGGCTGGGGGTGTAGCTCAGAGGTAGAATGCCCCTGAGCTCAATCCCCAGTACCGCAAAAAAAAAAAAAAAAAAAAATGTCATTTTGTCATTTGCAAGAAAATGGAAGGACCTGGGGAACATTATGTTAAGTAAGATTAGCCAGTCACAGAAAGTGAAGGGACATGTTTTCTTTAATATGCACAAGCTAGGGAGTAACTGGGATACCAGAGGGACTCCAGATAACAGAGGAGAAACCTCAGTGGAGCCAGGGAGGTGGTCTAAACAGAAGGGAAGACTGAGGTTCATTATTGGAAATACTAACATCGACTGTGTGTACATATGTGAAGACCCCAATGGCAATCTCAGTACTCTGTATGGGAAAGAGGGATACGGGGAAGCGGGGGAGGGGCACCAAGTGCTGTGTGCATGTGTGTCAATTTCAACATGATTTCCATTCTGATGTGAGATGATAACATACCAATAAAAGCACATTACAAAAGAAGAAGTTATGGGAAACTAACTCAGGGGACCTCAGACAAATATAAATCTATGGATAATGAGCATTTCCTTTGAAAGGCAAAGCCAGTATTACAAGCACATAATTCTTGTGCTTTTTTTTTTTTTTTTTTTTTTTTGTGGTACTGGGGATTGAACTCAGAGGCATTCTACCTCCGAGCTATACCCCCAGCCCTATTTTTTATTCTTTATTTTGAAACCGAGTCTCACTAAGTTGCAGAGTACCTCACTAGGTAGCTGAGGCTGGCCGCGAACCCGGATCCTCTGGTCTCAGCCTCCCGAATGCTGGGATTACAAGTGTGCGCCACCACACCCAGCTTTTGTGCTTTTATTAAGCACAATTCTTGTTCACTAAAGGATCCATTTTCTCATTGACCTAGGAGAACCAAGGGGAACAGATTGTTCTTAAGAAAGTACTATCTGGTTAACAGTGGATATTAATTGTATCTTCCCACTTACATGTACATTAGAGTGGTGAGGCTTACACTGTTTCCTCTTGGTGAGGAAGCTACCTCTTGGTAGTAAATTGCACATCTTTGATTGAACATCAGATCTTCAGGCCACTAGAAAACCATTGAGAAGATTACTATTCAACCATGATATGCTAGTATTCAACTATGAAAAAATATTTGGAGTTCTGCTACATACAAATCTGGTATAGAATTAGGTTGTCAGTAAACCACTCCAAGTTTAGTTCAGGAACAGGCAAACTGGAGTCCTAAGACCAAATCTGTGTGCCAGATGTTTTTGTGAATAAAAGGGTTTTTTTGGTACACAACCATGCCCCATCATTTACATATTGTCTATGTCTGCTATATTGCTACGATACTCAGCAGAACTGAGTTGTTAAAGAGACCAGATGCCCAACAAAGTATAAAACATTTACTCTCCGGTGTTTTATTTATTTTTTTTTTTTTATTTTATTTTTTTTTGCGGTACTGGGGATTGAACTCAGGGGCATTCTACCTCCGAGCTATACCCCCAGCCCTATTTTTTATTCTTTATTTTGAAACCGAGTCTCACTAAGTTGCGGAGTGCCTCACTAGGTAGCTGAGGCTGACCGAGAACCCGGATCCTCCGGTCTCAGCCTCCCGAATGCTGGGATTACAAGCGTGCGCCACCACGCCCGGCTTCTCTCCGGTGTTTTAATGAAATAGTTTTTCCTTTCCTAGTTAGTCTTAGTTCCCTCTCCTGGGAAAACTATTTCCCTCTATTCAGTAAACATTTATTGAGCACCTACCAAGTGGTAGACACTGATGTATGCACTTTGGAGAAAGAGTACAAAGAGGAATAAGACATGAATCCTGCCAAGAATATTATAAAGTTTGAAAAAGAGATGACATGGCTCAAAGTATGTGGTAAGTATTGAGGTAATATTTTTTGTTTTGCATAATATAAAAATGCCATATTGTATACTTAAAATTTATTAAAAGGATGGATATTATGTCAAAGGTTCTTATCACAAAAAAAGACAAAGACGAAGACAAAAGGGAGAGGAGGAGGAGGAGGAAGAGGAGAAGAAGAAGAAAGAAGAAAGGAAGGAAAGTATTAGGGAAGAAACATTTGGAGATGATGGACAGGTTTATGGCATGAATTGTGGTAGTGGCTTCTTGGGCACATACTTATCTCCTAAGTCATCGAGTTGTATACATTAATTACATACAGCTTTTGTGTGTCAATCATGCATCAATAAAGTGGTTAAAAAATGAGTAGGAGTTAGCCAATAAATGTGCTGAAAGGAAATGGGAAGGATTTAAGAGCCTATTTTGTCAACCAACAGCCAAAGATTGACTCTTGTCTGCATTTTTGTTGTACAGACCTTCCTGTGGTTATTAATGCCCCCGGCTGGGGCGTGGGGATGTTAGGAGTATCTCCTGTGTGACACAGTTTGCATTGTTTACTTCATGATGAGAACTGCATTCTCAAAGGCTAGCGAAGAGGAAAGAAAGAAAGAAACACTTATGAAACTTGAGTAGAAGAAGCTTTAGTCTCCATGAAATTGTAGTCATTTTTTAAAAACTACTTAGAATTTATTGATAAATGTTTTACTTAGCCATAAAGAAGAATGAAATTATGTCATGTGCAGGAAAATAGATGGAACCAGAACATATCATGCTAAGTGAGATTGGCCAGTCTCAGAAAGTAAAGAGTCATATGTTTCCTCTTATATGTGGCAGCTAGAGAGAAAATAAAAGGGACTTCAGAGAGACCAGAGATGGGAAGCTAGGCATGGTGACACATGCCTGTAATCCCAATACTTGGGAGGCTGAGACAGAAAGATCTCAGGTAGCCTGGCATGGTGGTGCACGCTTGTAATCCCAGCATTCGGGAGGCTGAAACCAGAGGATCCAGGTTCGCGGTCAGCCTCAGCTACCTAGTGAGGCACTCCACACTCCGCACTCTGCAACTTAGAGAGACCCTGTTTCAAAAAAAATAAAGAATAAAAAATAGGGCTGGGGGTATAGCTCGGAGGTAGAATGCCCCTGGGTTCAATCCCCAGTACTGCAAAAAAAAAGAAAAAGAAAGAAAGATCTCAGGTTTGAGACCAGCCTCAGCAACTTAGCAAGACCCTAAACAGCTTAGTGAGAATTTCATTCAAAATAAAATAGGACTGGGGGATGTACCTCAGAGATAGAACATCTCTGGGTCCAATCCCCAGTACCGCCTCTTCCCCAAAAAAAGAAATAAAAAGAAAGAGGAGGAAGACCTGCAGAACAGTAGAAGGGGATGGGACTGGGAAGAAGGAAAGCAAAAAAGTGAGGCTTGAGGAAGGAAATAGATCAGATAATGTTATGTTCATATATGAAGTCATCAATACCGATCTCACTAACATACTGGGTGTGGGGAATGGCATGTAGAAGGAAACACACCACTTATGTGTGCATATGTAAATGCATCACTTTGAATCTCATTATGTTGTATAATTACAATGCACCAATAAAATTATAAAAATTAGAATCAATAAAATAATCTAATGATAAATATTTCTGCTTGCAAAGAATAGAAACATCATGTGTATAATGTCTAAAAATGTGGACAATATTGACTATCTAACAGAGTATGAAATAAAGCTTTTTCTGTTGTTTCACTTTCGGGGGAGCCTTCAAAATTGATTCACTAGAGGTCAACCTCCTGCAAGGAATTCTTTGTCAACCTGTCTGTGAGGTATGAATTGACGAGAGTAAAGTCTTGAGGAAGTTGCCATGCTGCCTTAAATCTCAGTGACTGGAGGCACTGCAGTGGGTTGACTCAGTATATCTCCATAGCTGTTGACCTGTCACGTGTGTGCATTTGGCATCTGATAGGCATCACACGTGAATGCCTTTCTTTCCAGCATGAACATGAGTGGGAATTACTTTTCCTGAGGATTGAGCCCCAGGACCTAGGACAGAAGACATACAAATTCTGTCAAGGTTTTGAAGACAGGAGAGATCTGAAGCATGAGAAGCTTTACTGGAAGACTTGAGTGGGTTTTATGTGATAGAAAGAGTGCCAGGGAATGTATAAGAAGCAAAAATGAACAAGGGCTTCTCTTCCTGTATTTAGGGATCTGTAAATGTGTGTGAGTGTACACATGTGCACGTCTGTCTCTATGTTGACAGGTGCAAGGGAGCCAGAGTTTCAGGGGACAGGGGTTGGGGTATTACCAATAAGAGGAAAACACGAGTGCATGGTGTCTCAAAGATCAACTCCCCTACATTCCAATTTCTGCTTGCCCATTTTTAAAAATAATATTACTTAAACTGGGCATGGTGGTGCAGGCCTGTAACCCCAGTACTTGGGAGGCTAAGACAGGAGGATTACAGGTTCAAGGACAGCCTCAGCAACATAGTGAGACTCTCAGCAAAGGAAGACCCTGTTTCAAAATAAAAAATAAAAACAAAAACAGCTCAGAGGTAGAACATACCTGCTTCAACCCCTAGTGTCACAAGTAAATAAAAAATAAAAATGACCAAGTGTATAGCTTAAAGGTAGAATGTCCCTGAGTTCAATCCCCAGTACTAATATTAATATTATTACTACTAATAATCTCATGGAGTGAGGAGGTTAATAAGGATCTCTGTATATGTTTGTCCTATCTTCTCCCCCTAGAGTAGGAGGGGTGTTTCTTTTCCATTCTTAAGTTGTACTCATTTGGGGGTTACTATCACAAAAATTACTATAGACCAGGTGACTTAAACAACAACAAAAAATATTTCTTTCTCACAGCTCTGGGTACTGTGAAGTCCAAAGTCACGGTGCTGGCTAAATCAGTTCCTCCTGGGGGCCCTCTTTCTCATGTGGATAAAGAGAGAGGGGGTAAGAAAGCTCTCTAGTGTCTCTTTTTTTTTTTTTTTTTTTTTTGGTTGGAGGGGTGGGGAGGTACTGGGAATTGAACCCAGAGACCCAGAGGCATTCTACCTCTGAGTTACAACTCCAGCCCTATTTTGCTCTTTATTTTGAAACAGGGTCTCACTAAGTTGTGGAGGGCCTTGCTAACTTGCTGATGCTAGCATCCAACCTGCAATCCTTCTGTCTCAGCCTCCCAAGTACTGGAATTACATGCATGCATCACTGCACCTGGTTTAGTGTCTCTTCTTATAAGGGCCATGAGGACTCCCCCTTTTTACCTCCCAAAGACCCCCCTCCTTTATCATCACATTAGAGATTATAGTTTCAGTCATAAATTTGGAGGAACATAAACATATTGTCCACAGCATCTGCCAAGTGAGAGCCTTCAGGAGAATCTCCTGCAGAGACTGGGGGTGTCCAGCAAGAGGGAGTATGGCAGTTCATAACCTTCTCCCTGTCTCTCCTTGCTCCCCAGAGGCCCATATGCTAAAGACTTATAGTCTGTGGCATTATTGGGTGAAGCCTTCAGGAGATGGTGCCTTGCTTCAAGTCAGTGTTATCACCAGTGTGGACACACACAAAATTTAGAGGAAGAAAGATGTATTTGCTCATGGTCCTGGAGATTTCAGTCTATCTATCTATCTATCTATCTATCTATCTATCTATCTATCATCTATCTATAGATATATACTAATATAACTATATATTACTGTATATATAACTAATAAGATATTATATATATAGCTATATATATTATTGTATATGTATAAATATATATGTATATATGCTTGGAGATGGCCCAGCAAGAGCTGGGGCTGGAAATACTTAAGGCATCATGACAGGGAACAGAAGGGTCGGAGAGACACTCTGTGGCTGAGTGAGGCAGGTTGTGCCTCCAGGATTCCTCCTTGGAGCAGCCCCAGCCCACATGCTTTGGGGCCATCCACCTCTGAATGTGGCTGCCTCCGTAGCATAGCATAAGGTCTGGGGTCATTTTAAATCCAAACTATAGCAGGCCTAAGTGGAAGAAAATTAGGCCACTGGGGTTGTGGCCCTGAAGAGGATATTGGGACCCTGGCCTTGTTCTGTCTTTCTTTGCTTCTCAGATGCCATGAAATGAACAGACCTCTTCTGCTTTGTACTCCCACCAAGATGTACCGTGCCACCAGACTCAAAGTGATGGGGTCAAGAGACTGCACAGACACTTCTGAAACCATGAGCCACAGTAAACTTTTACTCTTTTTTTTTTTAACTGGGGTTTTGTGTTTTGTTTATTTCTTATATTTTTTCGTATTGTTTTCTACAGGGCCAAGGATCGAACCCAGGGCTTTGCGCGTGCTAGGCAAGCGCTCTGCCACTGAGCTAAATCCCCAACCCCACTTTTACTCTTTTAAGTGGGTTATCTCAGCTATTTTGTCACAGTGACAGAAAACTGACTAACATGCCTTTTAGTTCCCGGGAATAGAAGCTGTAAGACAGACATCAACTAGAATCAAGAAAGGAAGACTTGACAGGGAATTTGAAAGAATAAGCTCAGCCCATTCAAAGACTGGTTATATATCCAAAGCATGGTTATCAAATGTGTCATCCCTTGAGGAAAGGGGGACAGTAAAACACCATGTTCCCAAATGCCCCCTGTGCATTCCCAAAAACATACCCAAGTTAAGGAAACAAGGAGAATAAGCCTGGGCCAGAATTTTCAGATACATATCACTTAAGGCCACTGGCTGTCTCTCACATACCTTGGGAACTAGGGCAAGATAGTATGAGTTGTACATGCTACCTCCATGCATGTGCACCAGGACAGTTTCTCCTTTGCATGCTGGTTCTACAAGCAAACTAAGCAAGCTGGCGCAGATGTTACTGCTTCTGCAACCTAACATATAAACCCGTGTCTGTGTGGGGATGGGCATGGAAGTGAGGGTACTGTGGAGAGGATACGTGTCCCTTATCCAGCTGGCCACCACTGGACAAAACACCATGATGGGGAGGAGGCCCTACCTAGCAAAGCACCACGCAGGACAGAGGCACTATCCATCAGCGTGTTTCCACTGAATGCCCCTGGAGCAGACACTGATCTCTTGTAAGCTTCCCCCAATAAATTGTGTGTCCCCCATGCTGCCTATGGGCACTTTCTTTGCCCTGTCCACAACCTAACCTTCTGCCCTGGTTTCCTTGTGTGGTATATAAATCAATTCTAGGGAAAAAACAAAAACAAACAAACAACAACAATAAAAAAAAACTGAGGAAAAGAGATGATGTTTTAAGAAACATCATTAGCATTATATTAAAAAAAAAAAAAGTGTAGCTGGGCGTGGTGGCACATGCTTGTAATTCCAGTACTTGGGAGGCTGAGACCGGAGGATCTGGGTTTGCATCCAGCCTCAGCTACTGAGTGAAGCCCTGTTTCAAAATAAAGAATAAAAAATAGGAGTGGGGGCGTAGCCCGGAGGTAGAATGTCCCAGGGTCTAATCCCCAGTACCGGAAAAAAAAAAAAAAAAAAAAAAAGAAAAAGTGTGGTGTGTGTGTGTGTGTGTGTGTGTGTGTGTGTGTGTGTGTGTGTATGTGTGTGTGTGTGTCTCACTGGGATTGAACCTAGGGGCATTTAACCTCCAAGTTATACCCCTAGCTCTTTTTTATGTTGAAACAGGTTCTCCTTACATTGCCAACAGTCTTGATATGCTGCTGAGGCTGGTCTCAAACCCACATAATCCTCCTGTCTCAGCCTCCCAAGTACTGGGATCACAGGTGTGCCTCTCCAGGCCAGCCTTAGCATTATATTTGAAATAAAGAAAGAAATCAAAGGACGCTTCTTTAGAGGCTGCCACAGAGGGTAAGTTATTACAAGCATAGGTTCCCAAAGTTAGCAATACAACCCCCCGGAAAGTGCCGGAACAAAATATAAATACATAAAAGAATGCAAATTTGTCGTGCATCTCTCAGTTTATTCATTTAGAGCAGGTAGATATCCAGGGTGGTTCTAACTTTTTTATTTTTTCCTGAAAAGGAGGCAGTAAGTCAAATAAATTTGGGAATCTATGAAGGCTTAGGTTGTAGCATGGTGCAGGTAGGCAGTATGCACATCAAAAAAATGTGTCTCCTTATTTAGTCTTATCTTGAATTTAAAACAGCAATCAGAAGAAGGCATGCTATGTAATTATTTTCACCACAAAATAAATATAAGGTTTGGTGAAGTCATTCAAAAGAAATATAAATTGCAATTGAAGGAAAAGAAGACAGCAGCTCTCTGGTACCAGCAATGATGTTACCTCCTTTACTCTGCTCACCTTTTCCTCAGTCCTTTCTCTATACACCAGTCAAACCTTCCCCACAGACCACATGCATGAGGGTATTTAGGACTTTGTCAAGCATTTCTATAATTTATATAACATCATTTAAGGGACCACTTGTTATTTCCAATAAAGTATCTCTAAGGAATGGCACTAAAGCCATATAAAAATTGATCCCAGTACTTGGGAGGCTGAGACTGGAGGATCACAGGTTCAAGGCCAGCCTCAGCAACTTAATAAGGCCCTCAGCAACTTAGTGAGAGCCTATTTTAAAATAAAACAGGGCTGGGGTTATAGCTCAGAGGTGAAGTGTGCTCCTGGGATTAATCCCTAGTACCAATATAAAGTTATATATATAAATTCATTCTCATCTGAGGTACAAAGGGAGTTTTTTGCAGGTATAAACTAGAAACTAGCTTAAGAAATAAAAATGTTGCTCTAGATTTTGTTAAAAATACAGAGAAAATATTCCTAGTGTTGTGCTGTCCAATGCTGTAGCTGTTGCCACATGTAGCTATTGAAATTTTAATTAATTAGCAAGCCAGGCATGGTGACACACACCTATAATCCCAGTACTTGGGAGACTGAGACAAGGAGGATCACAGATTTGAAGCCAGCCTCAGCAACTTAGCAGAGATCTCAGCAACTTAGTGAGACCCTGCTTCCAAGTAAAAAATAAAATAAGGCTGGGGGTATAGATAGAGGTAGAATACCCCTGAGTTCAATCCCCAGAAACAAAAAAAATATTTTTTATTTAATTACTTAAAGTTTTTTTTTAATTAACATTCATTGTTAGTGACCATCATATTGGGCAGCAAATATACAGAATTTTTTTTTATTCATACATTGTAAGCATACGTCTTTGTTAGGTACAAATTGATAATGATATATGTGCTCACAATTCTCATTTGACCCCTTCCCCAAATTCCCACCCCGCTCCCTCACCCTACTTCCCTCTCGAGTTCAGTTTAGTGAGTAACCTTGATATACATTAGTGTGCCCCCCCGCCCCCGTACAACTCTTTTGGTTAAATCAACTTCTTTGCTTTCGAGGGTCTCTCCTTTTTCATCTGCAGACCCTCTTATGCCCCATCTTCTCCCCAGCATCTGCATATTAGGGAGAACATATGCTTCTTTACTCTTTGTGACTGGCTAATTTCACTTAACATAATGTTTTCCAGTTCCTTCCATTTCCTTGCAAGTAACATGATTTTGTTCTTCTTTATGGCTGAGTAAAATTCCATTGTGTACATATCCCATAGTTTTGTAATCCATTCATCTGTGGTTGGACATCTTGGCTGCTTCCATAGTTTGGCTATTGTGAATTGTGCAGCTATAAACATAGATACACATACGTCGGTCTGATAGTTTGGTTTCCATTCTTTTGGGTAGATACCCAGAAGTGGTATTGCTGGATCATATGGTAGGTTCATTCCCATACATCTGAGGATCCTCCATACTGTTTTCCAAAGTGGTTGCACTAGTTTGTAATCCCACCAACAGTGTATTAGAGTTCCCACTTCTCCACATCCTTGCCAGCAATTGTTGTTATTTGTGTTTTTATAATTGCCATTCTGATTGGAGTTAGGTGAAATCTCAGGGTAGTTTTGATTTGCATCTCTCTGATTGCTAATGATGTGGAACATTTCCTCATACATTTATTGGCCATTTGTATTTGTTCTTTTGTGAAGTGTTTTTTGATTGGGTTATTTGCTTTTTTTTTTTTTTTTTTCTTGCGGTACTGGAGATTGAACTCAGGGGCATTCTGCCTCCGAGCTACACCCCCAGCCCTATTTTTTATTCTTTATTTTGAAACCGAGTCTCACCAAGTTGCAGAGTGCCTCACTAGGTAGCTGAGGCTGGCCGCGAACCCGGATCCTCCAGTCTCAGCCTCCCGAATACTGGGATTATAAGCATGCACCACCACACCCGGCTTGGTTATTTGCTTTCTTAGCTGTGATTTTCTTGAGTTCTTTGTATATACTAGATATTAGACCTCTATCCAAAGAGTAACTGGCAAAAATCTTCTCCCACTCTGTAGGCTCTCTGTTTAGGTTCTTGATAGTTTCCTTTGCTGCACAAAAGCTCTTCAGTTTAATGCAATCCCATGTATTGATCTTCCTGAGGGTTGCTTGTGCTTTTGAGGTCTTGTTGAGAAAGTTTTTACCTGTGCCTATGTGTTGAAGTGTTGGTCCTATACCCTCTTCAAGTAGTTGCAAGATCTCTGGCCTAACTTCCAGGTCTTTGATCCACCTTGAGTTGACTCTTGTGCCGGGTGAGAAAGTGGGGTTTATTTCCTTTTTCCTGCGTATGGTTAGCCAGTTTTGCCAACACCATTTGTTAAAGGGGTTATCTTTTCTCCAGTGTATATTTTTGGCTCCTTTGTCAAAAATAAGTTGACTGTAAGTCTGTGAGTCTGTTTCTGAGTCTTCTATTCTGCTCTATTGGTCTGTGTGTCTGTTTTTGTGCCAATACCAAGCTGTTTTTATTACTGTGGTTTTGTAGTAGAGTTTGAAGTCAGGTATTGTGATACCTCCTGCATGGTTCTTGTTGTTAAGAACTACTTTGGCTATCCTGGGCTTTTTGTTTTTCCAGATTAATTTAAGGACTGATTTTTCTATGTCTGTGAGGAGTGCCCTTGGTAATTTCATGGATATTGCATTGAATCTGTAGATCAGTTTTGGGAAGATGGCCATTTTGATGATATTTATTCTGCCTATCCAAGAGAATGGTAGATCCTTCCATCTTCTAAGGTCTTTATCGATTTCTTTCTTCAACTTTTTGTAGTTTTCCTTATAGAGGTCTTTTACCTCCTTGGTTAGGTTTATCCCTAAGTATTTTTTTTTGAGGTACTGGGGATTGAACTCAGGGGCTTTCTACCTTCAAGCTATACCCCCAACCCTATTTTTTTTAATTTTTTATTTTGAAACCAGGTCTCACTAAGTTGTGGAGTGCCTCACTAGGTAGCTGAGGCTGGCCGCAAACCCGGATCCTCCAGTCTCAGCCTCCCAAATTCTGGGATTACAAGCGTGTGCCACCACACCCGACTCAGAATATTTTTTATCATTATACAAAGTTCTATTGGTCAATGCCATTCCAGAGTTTCAGAACTCTTTGGAGTTAAGAAAACAACTCTTGTTTTCTTTTCATGACTAGGTTCTTAATATTTTAATCCTCAGTGACTGAGCTTTTTGCAAAGGAAGAAGGTACATGATATCAGAGGCTTGACAAAGAAACATTATTCCTCATTTTAGAGACAGACTGAGTTCCCTTGGTACTTTATTTTTAAACAGCCTTTTAGGGTCAAAAAACAGGCAGAAATCCAGACTTGCAAAATCTCTTCCTAGAAGCCTAAATGCCCTGTAGAATGCTGGCAAGCCATTAAAAACTTAGCGCTGGGGGATTTAAAATGTTGAGTTAGTGATCTCATGCAGTTAGCTTTTTTCTCAGAAGTTTTCTTGGTTTCTTCACTGAACACACAAAGCACTTCTGTGCATCACATTCTTTCCCCATATTTGTCATTTTCAGTTCCCTTTCCTATGACTCATATTTTAATGTGCCAAGGCTCCATTATTTGCTGACATGAGGAGATACTAATGTGTGTGCCAAAGAAGAGAAAACTTTGAAGAATATTTTTGGAATTCTGTCATCTTCAAGGTTGACAAACCTAGAGACGAGTTATGTGCTTGGAATAAGATAAACAGTGAGTTTTGAATATTTGAGATTTCTTTGTTCTCCACCAAAGAACAAGATGAATAAGGCTGTGCCCGGATTCAAATTTGTTTCAGTTTCCTACAGAAAGATGTAGAGGATTAGATCATCAGAACCACTTTCAGTGTCTAGTGAAAATTTGTATCTCAGAAATGTGATTGAATGTCTAGTCAGAAGACATTATTTCATCTTCCTACAGAAGGAAAAAAACCTGCATTTAACATATAGATTCTAATTATGGTGTTGTTGGTTTTTGTTTTTTGGTTTTGTTTTTAATCTTTCAATCAATTATAAAGAGACTGAAAGGACAAAGTCCCTTTACAAGCAATGTGGCCACTAACAGAACAACACTTTGTTCCTGGAGCAGTGAAGTCAATAAGGAAGCAACCTTGCTAAATATGTGTATATATGTGTTTTTTAATATTTGTCATGGCTACCAATATATGGTTTAGACAGTTCTGAAATTAAACTCTTGCAATAAAGAATGCAAGTTTTTGTTTTGTTTTATTTGGAGTTGGATTGGGTTTTTTGTTTGTTTGTTCTTCTTTGGGTTTTGTTTTTTGTTTTGGTACTGGGGATTGGATTCCGAAGTGTTCTAACTCTGAGCTAGGACCCCAGCCCTATTCAATTTATATATTTATTGGTACTAGGAATTGATCCCAGGGTCTTCCTATCGCTGAGCTAGATGCCCAGCCTTATTTAATTTAATTGATTGATTGATTGATTGATTGATTGATACTAGGGATTGATTTCAGGGGCTTTCTATACCCCAGCCCTATTTTATTTTTATTTTGAAACAGGATCTCACTAGGTTACTGAGGGCCTCATTAAGTGTCTAAGGCTGATCTTGAACCTACCATATCAGCCTCCCACGCACCGGGATTACAAGTATGTGCCACCATGCTCAGCTTATTTTTCTTTTGCAAAAGTATCTCACTAAATTGCAGATTATCTTGCTAAATTGCTGAGACTAGCCTGGAACCCGTGATCTTCCTGCCTCAGGCTCCCAAGTACTGGGATACAGGAATGTACCACCAAGCCTGGCTTAGAGTTCTATTTTTCATGTTTGCAGAACTTATATTTTTAACTCCTAGAAACCTTCATTAAATGGAAAGGGAACATTATTAGATCCACAGCTCCAGCCCCTTCCTAAAATTGAAGAAAAGCTTAGATAGATTGACTTTGGAAAATTAATAATACTGTTCAACAATTTAGGGACTTAAAAAAAATTGAAGTTTTTTCTGGTCCTCCTAGAATTTTCCCAGACCCTGTCATAATATTAGTATAAAATAAACCACATGTAACATTAGAATTCAGAGACGGGAATGAAGAACAAAAGTTCAAATTGAAATGAGTAGTAAGGATTTTGAATTTCTAGGAAGAGAAGCATTACAAGGAACTCTAGATGGGGTAGGCAGTTAGAGAGAGGAGATGAGGGAAGACACCTAAGATGCCGTATCAGTGCTTTTCAGACCTTCACATGCATAGGAATCACATCTTGCCACAATGAAGCCTTTGACAAAATAAGTCTGGTTTACGGCCTCAGAGTCTGCATTTCTAACAGGCTCCTACGTGATGTCAATTTTGTATGCCCAAGGGCCACATTTTTAGTAACAAGGCTGTGATATACTCAGTCACCTTGATCACTGAATAACTCACGTTTATATTGATTTTTATAGGATCGGCCCTCACACATTTTACCTCGCTTGGTCATTTAGTGAATAAAATAGGACTCTGTGGACCTTATGTTCTTATTTTATCAATGCTATGGGAACATATTGAAGAAGGCTTCAGAGACGCATCATCACAAAACACTAGTGCCTTTTTAAGAGATTCTCCTTTATCAAGTTTTGAAGATCACCTCAAATCTACACTTGCCTTTCCAAGAGTGGATACAATTAGATATGTCCATGATAAAAATGTTCCATGCTCAAAAATAGTTGGATAAAGTTGAGATAAAAACATTTTCTTTATACAAAACTCAGAGTATTCAACTTGAAGAATGTGCAATAAGAATCTTTAAGAGAGTATTTGACCATAGACACAATGCTTTCTTCTTAGTAAGCCTATTAACATCTGCTGGAGAAGCTTCCCTATATTACAAACAGTGAGGTTTTGGCTGCTAAGTCACTGTTCACAACTTCAAAGACAGTACGTTAATCAATATAATCAGTGACATAATCAAATCTACCAATGCAGTATACCCTTTTAATAGAATAAAAGATAGATACTACTTTAAACAATATAATCAGTGACATAATCAGAAATCTACCAATGTGATAAACCCTATTAATAGAACAAAGGATAATCATATTTCATGTCAAAAGATGAAGAAAACACACCGGCCAAAATTCAACATCCTTTCATGATTAATATGAGCACATATACAAACAAACCAGACATAGAATAAAATTTCCTCAGCCTGATAAAGGCCATCAGTGAAAAAAAACACGACTAACATATACTTAATGTTGAAAGAGTGGATAGTTCTACTAAGGTCTGGTACAAAATAAGAATGTCTGCCCTTATCACATTTATTCAGAACTGTATTGAAAGTCCTAGCCAGAGCAGCAAGTAGGGAAAAAGAAACAAAAGGTATGCAGTTTGGAAAGAAAGAAATAAAATTTTTATTTGCAGATTATCATGATATTATATATGATTTGCTAAAGAATTGATCAAAAAACTATGAGAACCTAATAAATTTAACAAGATTGAAGAATACAAGATGGACACACAAAAATGATTTGCTTTCCCATATGCTAGCCATACATAATCAAAAAATGCATTCAAGAAAGCAATTTGATTTACAAGAACATAAAAAATAAGATAATTAGGAATAAAATTGTTCTAAGATATAGGAGTTGCACACTGAGAATATGAAAAACATCACCAAAAGAAATTGAAAACCTAAATGGAAAGATATCCCATGTTCATGGATCAGAATACTTACTATAATTGTTAAAATATAATTGTTAAAATAGCAGCTATAATTGTTAAAATAGCAACATTTCACAAATTGATCAACATATTCAACTCAATCCCTATCAAAGACTGCTGTATTTTTTTTTCAGAAATTGATAAGACGATCCTAGAATTTATGTGGAAATGCATGAGAACTAGAATACCAAAATAATCTTGAAAATAATCTTGGAAAAGATTAACAAAGTTATGGGACTTAGACTTCTCAATTTTAAAACTTATTACAAAGCTACAGTAATTAAGACAATGTAATGCTAGCATAAGGATAAGATATAGATTAATTGAACATAATTGAGTTCAGAAATAAACCCTTACATTTCTTATCAATTGATTTCTTTCAATTGGTGCATTGTAATCTTATACAGTTCAGGATGATGGAGGCATGCACACACATAGCACTCATTGAGCCCTCCCCCAGTTCCCATTCCACTCCCTCTCTCTTCCCACCTTCCCATGCTCAGCACAGTGATTGGCTTTGATAAGTTTTTGTACATGTATCATGTCCACTGAGGTGTTTCCCTCTTCAAGTCTTCCTCCCCATTTCTATCTCCCTCAGTTGGGTCCAGTCCTTTACTCCACTAAGGTTTCTCCTTTGTCTGGAGTCCCTTCTGTGTCCCAGTTTCTCCCTAGCTTTCACATATGAGGGAGAACATCTAACCCTTCACTTTTGTGACTGACTACTCTCACTTAACATAATATTCTCCAGTTCCATCCATTTCCCTGCACATGACATAATTTTATTGTTCTTTATGGCTGAGTAGAATTTCATTGTGTATATATCCCATAATTTTGTAATCCATTCCTTTGTTGATAAACATCTCAGCTTGTTCCATGGTTTGACTATTATGGCTTGTGCAGCTATAAACATAGATACGCATGCATTACTATGGTAGTCTGGTTTCAATTCTTTTGGGTAAATACTCAGGAGTGATATAGCTAGGTCATATGGTAGGTTCATTCCCATTCTTCTGAGGATCCTCCACATGGTTTTCCAAAGTGGTTGCACTAATTTTTAATCCCACCAACAGTGTATCAGAATTCCTACTTTTCTATATCCTCTCCAGCATTTATTATTGTTTGTGTTTTCAGTGATTTCTATTCTAATTAGTTTAGGTTAGGTGAAATCTCAGGGTAGTTTTGATTTGCATCTCTATGATTGCTAATGATGTTGGGTATTTTTTCATATATTTATTGACCATTTGTATTTCATCTTTTGTTAAATGTCTATTTTGTTCACTTGCCCATTTTTGATTGGGTCATTTGTTTTTCTGGCAGTGAGTTTCTTGAGTTCTTTGTATGATTTTTTTCACAAGGGTACCAAAACAATTTAGTGGAGAAACAATAGTCTTTTTCAATAGTGGGATGTGTGGATATCCATATGCAAAATAATAATTATGAATGAACCCCTACCTGATATTACATACACAAATTAGCTTGAATTAGTCATAAACCTAAATATAAGAGGCAAAACTGTGAAACTCTTAGAAGAAATTTAAGAATTTAATATTGAATTAGATAATTGTTTCTTAGATATGACACCAAATGTGCAAATAATGAAAAAGAGCAGATAAATTGGATTTCACAGAAATTAAAAACCTTTGTGTTTCTGAAGAGGCAATCAAGAGTAAAGTCAGTCTAAAGAATGGGTAAAAATATTTGCAAACCATATATCTAATATGAGATTTGAATTCAGAATATATTAAAAAACTTACAATTTAACAATAAAAAGATAACCCAATTAAGAAAGGAGCAACAAATCTCACATATATTTCTTCAAAGTTATTCAAATAGTCAAACACATTAAAAAATGCTCATCATTCATCATTAGGAAAATGCAAAGTCACAATGTGACACTACTTCACACTCAATAGATGGCAATAATAAAAATAATAGGAACTATTGGAAAAGATATAAAGTTAGAACTCTCATACACTTATGATGGGAATAAAAAATTATGCTGCTAATTTAGTTCTTCAAAAAGTACCCATTGATCCAGCAATTTCTATATAATATATGCCAAATTATTCCTCTACTCAAAAGAAATAAAAACATATGTCTACACAAAAACTTGTAGATGAATGTTCATACATTTTTCATACTATCTAAAAAGCATGAACAACTCACATGTTGAATGGATAAATAAAATGTTGTATATTCAGATGATGGACTATTATTCAGTCATAAAAATGAGAAAAGCATTGATATATACTACAATATGGATGAACCTTGAAAACATTTCACTAAGGAAGAAAGTCACATCCAGTATGATTCTATTTATATGAAATGCTCAGAGTAGGCAAATTCATAGAAACCAAAATTAGTAGTTAAATCCAGATTAGTAGTTGCCAGGGGATAGAATAAAGGGGGAATAGAAAGTGCTAAGGAGTGCAGATTTTCTTTTTGGTGTAATGAAAATGTTCTGAAATTAAATATTGGTGGTAATTGCACAACTTTGTGAATATACTGGGAAAAAACCTTCTGAACTGTATACTTTAAAAGAGTGATTCTGGAATGTCAAATTATATAGCAAGGTATTGTTTTAAAAAACTGAAATGATGCTGCTTCCAAGCTCCTTCCCCTCAGTCATCTTTTTAACCTTGCCGGGGTGGGGGGGGGATTTTGAGAATGAACTCAGAAGCATTCTACCTCTAAGCTACACCCCAGCTCTTTTTACTTTTTTGTTTTGAAACAGGGTCTTGCTAGCTTGCTGAGAGTCTTGCTAAGTTGCTGAGGCTGATCTTGAACCTGCAATCCTCTTATTTCAGCCTCCCAAACACTGGGGTTATAGGTGTGCCACCATGCCTGACTTACTTAGCCATTTTAAGCTGATTTTTTCTTTTTGTGATAGCCACCAAATGGCAATTAAGAGTACATACACACACACACACACACATTTGACAAAAAGTAACACATGTGTAATTCAGAACCTTGATATCCTATCCATCCAGTCACTGAAAAACTAAAGAAATCTTCAGGATCATTTGAATTTTGGAGAAAACTTCAAGGTCATTATCCAAATCACCTCCACCTCCATATTACAAATTAGGAAGCTAAGGGCTTCCTAAGTAAAATGAGTTTCTCAAAATCACCATTACATATTTAGACCAGAGTCAACCCAAGATTCCCTCCACGACACCATGATATATGATACATGAGTAATATCAGTCAATGTCAACACACACTAGGGGGCCTCTGTGATAGTGCAAAGAGCTTTGTAGAACAGTATGACAAACTTTCTTATGCTGCCATTTCTGAAGGTTTAGCCCAGAGCAGACAACTGCCCCATCCTTACCTCCAGACCTGCACCAAGTCAATCCTCTCTTTCCTAAAAGATACAACTTTAGGAACAACCTCTGTTCCTCATTGGGATGAATCCCACCCACTGTCTCACACTTTATCCTGCCTTTTCCCTACTTCCCCATCCCTAGTGATGGAAGAATCCAACCGGGTGCCTCCAACCACCTTATCTCCCCCCAATCACAAGAACCAGGCTCTTCCCCTCCCCTCCCAGACCTGCCTCTGGCAAGTACAGTCACCTCTAGAAGCTCCTTTCCCATCACCCAGACACTTGGCTAGACAGCTTTCAGAAACTGTGTGAAGAGTGGGAAAACATGTCCCTGGAAGGCTGAATGTATATCCCCTGTAGAAACAGTACACTGCACACACTTCAGAAATTGGGGTGGAGGATCTACTTGAGTATACTAGTCTAGAAGCACTCCTAACAACCATGAAGGATACATTTGTAAGAAATGGGAGCTACAGTCCCACTTCCAAATGTCCAGCTTATAAGCAGAACCATTTTTTCTAGAGTTTCTGTATCTGGTCTTATGTCTATTGTTGTTGCTGCTTTTATTCATGTGGTTGCTGAATTACTGCAGAAAATCCCTGTGTATAAGTTCTAAAAACTGGGCTCCTGTGACCTTGGCCTTGACTCCAAAGAGTGGCCACAGCACCAGAGAAAGATGGAGCCAGCCAGGGTTTTCCTGAGGGTGTGGTTCTGGCAGTGACTCATGCTACTTCCTTGTTCTAAGCCTTTCCATTGGTAGGGTGGAGAAAAGCTCACAGTCAGGCTTGGGGAAGATGTCTTTATTTAGAGGGTGCCTTAGGCATGGTGAGCACTTTTGGTTTTCTTTTTGCAACATTGCAAAACAGGGAAATAAAAATGCAGAACAAGATAATACTGAGCATTTAGAATTATAACGAGGAGATATTAGGGCTCAGAAAATGATACCCCCAAGTATGGTGCTAAGTACTTTGAACTAAAGGACAATAGACACCTTCAGAAGCAACATGAGAACCACGACCTTATTCTGCCCTCCTGCCTCTCCCCTGTCATTCTTCCTAAAGCAAGGCATAGAAACAAGAGTTCCTCATCCCCAAGGTGGCTCATAGAAACCACGCTCCCTCAAGGCAAGCCATAAAGCTTAAAAATACCTTTCCCTACCTTTCAGAGTAGGAGCTGATCCTAAAGAAATTCTCTAACCTACCTCATCTAACAGTAGATCATAGTGCTGGGCTTGGTGGCCATGCTTGTCATCCCAGTACTTGGGGGGCTGAGACAGGAGGATCGCAGGTTTGTGGTCAACCTCAGCTACTTAGTGAGGCACTCTGCAACTTGGTGAGACCCTGTTTCAAACTAAAGAATAAAAAATAGGGCTGGGGGTATAGCTCAGAGGTAGAATGCTCCTGGGTTCAATCCCTAGTACCAAAAAAAAAGGTAGATCATAAGACCTTCATTCCAGAAGGGGTCCTGCCCTATACCCTGGAGGAAGGGATGCCACACAGATAAGCCAAGAAGAATCCTAGCCTAAGAATCCTCAGCCAACACAGTCTGTCACCATTGGGCCACACCCTTCTGTCCAATCACAATTCCTCCCAGCTGTCTATGCTTCTTCAAAGCCAAGCATGAAAGTGACAGTTTCCCCCTGGGTCTTCAGCTCTGCATTGTGAAGGCACCCATGTCACATAAAACACGAATTAAATATATTTGTTATGCCTTTCTCTTGTAACCTGTCTTTTGTTATAGGAGGGTCGGCACTGGCCCTTATGCGGCCGAAGAAAGGAAATCCACCTTTCCACTCTTACAGGATCGGTGAGAAAGAGGTTCCATAAAATAAATGCAACATGTACTAATGTACTAAAATTAGTTCCCTGGTGTATGCAAAAAAAAAAAAAAAAGTCAAACTCAGTACATTTTTCTTTTTGTATGGTCAAGTACTAAATGACTCTCAAAGCATAAAAAACAGATAAAGAGAAAAGAAACAGAAAGGAAAAACAAAGAGAAGTACGAAGAAGAAGGTGAGTGTGAACAGAAGCTAGCTTTCCAACCTGGCTAGGCTAGATACTATCTCAGTTCCCCAAACAATGTCCGTTTTGTAGTTCCATTGCATGACTCTTTCTTTTTTTTTTTATTTTTTTATTGTAGTAATTCGTGCAATATAGCATACATCTTTGTTTCCTCTCTGAATGGCTAGAAGTCCGTAGTTCTAGACACTGAATCTGGGAAAGCAAAGCACTCAAGCCCTTTTCAATTTCTCCACTCACAAAAAGAGGGATAATTGAGGTTTTTATAGCTCAAGCGACCTTTCAAAGCATTGCACAGAGATTAAGCATCTGTAATTTTATAAAGCCATCCATAACTTAAAACTGAGGGAAAGAAGCGAAACTATTGAAGAAACTGGAGCCAAAAAGTGGGGAGGGGATTGCTGTTTTACTCACTGAACAATCTTGGCTTTGTAATACTATGATTCCAATCATTCAATAAAAATTATGTTCTTAAAATTTCTTCTTTATTGAAAAAAAAAGGAGCTGAGAGTAAGGAAGGCATGGAATCTTAGTAGAACTAACCACTTGATTTTTATTTTATTGTCCAAAATAAATTTGAACCCCATATTCCTGAATGTGAGTATTTTTGACTTTAGGAATTCCTTAGTGTATTTTGGATGAGAATATGACATCATAAAATATACCTTTTGGCCCTAAGGGTATTTTGAACTGATTATTTGGAGAAACTGTAGATGCAAGAGAAGTCTGAAAATAAAGCAAATGTTACCCTTATGTAAGGGAAACTTACATCTATAAAGGAAATCTACATTTTTAAGAGTAGCTCCCTCTTTTATTTCCCCCTCTATACCAGGAGAAAAGAAAGGCTAAATCAATAGAGACTCTTACCAATGTGAGAAGGCACCAACTTAAGACACAGGTGACCTTTTTTGTTTGTTTAGTTGAGTTGTTTGTTTGTTTGTTTGTTTCAGTAGAAGATGGCATTTAAGCCTGAATTCAAAGCCACTTCTTTGATATTTGCCACTTCTTTAGGTTTCTCTGAATATCTCCCATGTGTGCATAAGGTCTCCAAGTTATTAAACTTCTATTGTTTTTCTCTTTTTAGTTTGTCTTTTGTTACAGGGGTCTGTCCCAGCTAAGAACTATGAGGGATAGAGAAAAAAAATTTTTTTTTCCCCCTGCAGGGCCCAATGACTGATTTTATTCACTAGTTCTCTTCTGTATCTTGATTTATTTACCTTGACAAAGATGTCAGATACCCCAAAAACACCCTGAAAAGAAGGAACACATAAATTTAAAAAATGTGAACAATTTTCAAGTAATTTGCTAAGCGTCCTAACGCATCCACATAGGTCATCTATGCCTGTGTTTGCCTCTAGCTAGGCTATTTCATAACTCTTCAAATATAGGATCTAACTTGGAGAAAACCTATTGTAATGCAAATAATTCCTGTGCATAAAAATGCAAATTGTGTTTATGCAGATATTAAACTTTTACCAGTTTCATGTTTATTTGCAAATTGTCTTCACATTCCTAACTGTAAATGTTAGTTCCCGTTTGAGCTGGTTGTGACATCTATTGGTTCCCTCATTAATTCCTGACTCAATAAATTATCTGATACATGCTCATTTTATATTGTATGAAAGTGATCATTTTATCCTCATTTGAAATGTATACTTTAATGAGTATAAACTTCAAACTTGCGTGATAGGCTGAGGAACCTTGCTGGCTTTCTCTCCAAGGACAGCATTACATCTTCCTTCCTGTGGATTTCACATAGTCACTGTCAGAGAATCTGTCAGATGACTGCCTAGGCTTATTGAGTAAAGAGAGGAACTCTGGCATTTTTTTAGGAGCTTTGTCTTTTCTTTGATTTCATTTCATCTTGTTTTGTTGTACTGGGGATTGAACCCAGGGACATCCTACCTCCAAGCTACACCCCCAGCCCTTTTTATTTTTTGTTTTGAAGCAGGCAGGGTCTCACTAGGTTGCTGAGAGTCTCTCTACATTGCTGAGGTTGTCCTCAAACCTGTGATCCTCCTGTCTCAGCCTTGCAAATATTGGCATTAGAAGCATGTGCCAGTATGCCTGGCTTGCATAGCTTTTTCTACACAAGGAAAACCTGCTATGTTTGTTTGTTTGTTTGTTTATTTATTTATTTATTTATTTATTTATTTATTTATTTATTTATTTATTTTTGCGGTACTGAGGATTGAACTCAGGGGCATTCTACCTCCAGGCTATACCCCCAGCCCTATTTTTTATTCTTTATTTTGAATACATAAAGAAACGTGCGCCACCATGCCCGCTACCTGCCATGTTTCTAAAGGAGCATAGAAATAAGTTGCTAAGGGAAAATTGGTGGCGCCAGGTGTGGTGGCACACATTTATAATCCCAATACTTGGGAGGCTGAGACCAAAGGACCTGGGTTCGAGGCCAGTGTCAGCTACTTAGTGAGGCCCTCCGCAATTTAGTGAGACCCTCTTTCAAAATAAAGAATTAAAAATAGGACTGGAAGTATAGCTCAGAGGTAGAATGCTCCTGGGTTCAATCCCCAGTGCTGAAAAAAAAGAAAAGAAAATAGGTAAGCATTAGCTAAAGGAAGGAAAGAGCTTCTTGGAGAGAAGACTTGGAAGCCACGCTTGGTTTAAAAGAGGGTGGTCATCTCAGTTCACCCCCCAGGAGTCTATTCAAAATGAATTCTTTGATTTTTTTTGTTGTTGTTAGTTACTTTTATTGGCGCATTGTAGTCTCACACTATAATGATGTTCAGAGTGATAGGGAACTACACACACACAGCACTTGGTGAGCTTCCTCCCGGATCCCACCCCACTCTTTGATCTTTTTAATTGAAACTTGGTTAACATTTTTGAGGGAGTAAAATATTGAAAAAATTTGGTTTTCCTATTTTATAATTAATGGTAGTAGTTTTAAAAATTTACAAAAAAAGAGAATAATTCAGCAACTTTCCTCTAGGGAATATGTTGCTAAAAATCTCAAGCCTTTCTTTTTACTGACTTTAATCTTATGTAATTACTGAATTGAATATTTTATAACTGTAATACCATTTCAGTTATATAAGTAATTGAAGTAATTATATGAGAAGAATTTAGCCGACCCAACTCTACAATTCATGTAGGTTACAGAATCATGAAGAAATTTAAAACGTATTCCTATGTGAATGTGTAGCATTTCTGATCAAAATGGTACCAGGGTATAATCATATAAGTAGCTGAAGATTATAAATAATAGTTATTTAATGGATATGACTAATGATATTAGTGGGTGTTTAACAGAAGGGGGAGCAAGTACAAGAAAGTGTGTGCATGTGTGTGTGTGTGTGTGTGTGTGTGTGTGTGTGTGTGTGTGTTCAGTGTGGAATATTTTAAAAAAGATTAAGCCTAGTGACAGCTCATTAGGATGAAATGCCTTATCTGTTTTTAACATTATTAATGTCTTTTACTAGTGAGTATTTCTTCATATATTTCCTATTATTTGCCCAATTAGGTGATGCGATAATTTTGTCAATCACTACTCAAGCATCTCCTGCAAAACCATCATTGGTGTCCACGAGACAGAATCAGATGTTCCCTCCTTTCGCACCCAGAATGTATCTGTCATAAGGGTTCAGTAATTGATGTGTATCTACAAGTACCTACTTATAAGCATGGTATAATGGAAACAATACAGATGTTGAGGTCAAACTGGATTTGAATTCCAAAATAATCAATTGCTTGTTGAGTGATCAGAGACGAGCAAAAAAACATTATGAGACTCAACAAGATGCACACTAAAATTGTTAAGAGTATTATTGTAATAACTTGCATATACAATATTGTTGTGAAGCTCAAGGGATATAATGTACTGTTGCCACTTGGAATATCCCGAATGCTAAGTAAAGGTTGTATCTAAGCACTTCTACCTCTTTCCTAGATCAGCGATAAGCTCTTTGTATTTGTTTCATGATATAGTTCCTATATAGTACCAAACTGACATTGTAATAGAAAATGGGGAGAGACTAAAATTACAAATGCCATAGAAGCTCATAATAGTTCTCATACATCACATCATAACTTGAGAAGTCATCAGTAGTATTCATATTTTTCTTTGACTTTGCTAGAGACACTGTTTTGACATCAGTGTGTTTGAAAACAAATGCAAACGTTGAGCAATTTATGACCTTGCAAAATGTTCCTGGTCTTCCTTCTTCACTATTTACAAAGAGAGGCTAAGGTTTAAGCCTAATTAACTACGTAAGGATGAAACATTTGCCCAGGCAGGCAGAAAGATTGAGTACTGCCTGTTCACAAAGTGTAGCCAAGATGAAAAGGCAGGCACACTCGAGAGACTAAGGCTTTGCTACACCAGACCCTGCCCCACCAGGGATGATCTTGTACACATTGGCCATACCAGATCTGAGCCAGTCCCTGAATGTGCCACTTTCCTGCTTTGTCGCCTGAGGTTTCCTCTGTCAGAACTGCATTTCTCCCATTTTGTCTTGCGATCATTGCAACTCAACTCAGTTCCTGTCTTCCTCAGAAAACCTTTGCCAAGTAATCTACCTTTCTCCAATATCCCCACCCCATCCCTGAGAAAAGCAGAAGCAATCTTTTATAGCCTGTTCTTTTCTCCAGGGCTGATAAAATAGAGGAAGTTGAGTCAAACTTGAACTTGAATGAGCAATGAATAATTAGAGACATAGATGATGCACTATATAATGTTTGGTATTAGCGTGTTTCAAATATTTCGTAAGAGGTACATGTACTATTTATTACTCGGCTGAATTTAACTTGGCATCTTGGGATTTTGTTTTTGTTTTTGTTTGTACTAGAGGTTGAACCCAGAGGTGTTCTATCTGAACTACACCCCCAGCCCTATTTGAATTTGTATTTTGTTTTGTTTTGTTTTTGTGGTACTGGGGATTGAACCGAGGGGCTTTCTATCTTTGAGCTATACCCCTAGCCCTATTTTATTCTTTTATTTTGAAACAGGGTCTCATTAAGTTGCCAAGTGTCTCACAAGTGGCTGAGGCTGGCTGCAAACCTGCAATCCTCTTGTCTCAGGCCCCAAAGTACTAGGATTACAAGCGTGCGCCACCACGTTCATCCTCATCCGGCTTTGATTTTTTATTTTGAAACAAGGTCTCACTAAGTTGCCAAGTAGCACCCTGTATTTTCATTGGCTATACCTAGCCATCCTCCCCTCTTGTCTTTCGCTATGGTATTATACTAGATCACTTGTCTTGTACAACATCATTATTCACAAGTGTTACCAGACTCTTGGAGGCAAGAACAGTGTCTAATTCCTTTGTTTCATCTCGTTTTATCTCTCCCTTTCAGATGCTCCCCCACCAAACACCCAAAACAGTGTCTTAGATGTGGTTGAGAGAGCAGGAAGGAGAGTCTTCCTTCATTGTTTCATTCTTTCTTTCACTCATTAAGTATCTACTAACCTCCCACCTGGTGCTGGGCACTGAAGTAGTCTCTGGAGACACAGGCACAGCTGTCTATACCAAGGAGTTCTCCTCTCTTTCAGGAACACAGAAGTGCTAGACAGCAATTTTGATCACTGTGATAAAGTCTAAAACACCATGAGAAGCCGGGTGTGGTGGCATATGTTTATAATCCCAGTACTTTTGAACTGACACAGGAGGATCACTGGTTTGCAGCCAGCCTCAGCAACTTAGTGAAGCCTTGTTTCAAAATAAAAAATAAAGCCGGGCGTGGTGGCGCACGCTTGTAATCCCAGCGTTTGGGAGGCTGAGACCGGAGGATCTGGGTTTGAGGTCAGCCTCAGCTACCTAGTGATGCCCTCTGCAACTTAGTGAGACCCTGTTTAAAATAAAGAATAAAAAATAGGGCTGGGGGTATAGCTCGGAGGTAGAATGCCCCTGAGTTCAATCCCCAGTACCGCAAAAAAATAAATAAAAATAAAATAGGGGTGGGAGTATAGCTCAGAGGTAGAACTCCCCTGGATTCAGTCCTCAGTACCACAAAAAATAAATAAAATAAAATAGCATTAGAGAACATAGGGGAAAGATACCAAACACAGCACTCTGGGTTGAACCTGGAGTGTCCCCGAAGACTCACGCATTGAAGACTCGGGTCCCAATATGGCAGTGTTCTGAGCTGGGTCCTTTGGGAAGATGACTGCTCTATGAGGGGTCTGACCTCTCAGTGGGTTAATCCATGGTTGGATTCATAATTTGATGACATTACTGGGAGGTGGTAGAAACTGGGTGGTGGGGCCTCCTTGGAGGAAGTACGTCACTTGGAATGTGCCCCGGAAGGGTGTATCTTGTCCCTGGCTCGCTCTCTCCCTCCCACTGAGCAGCTTTCTTCCACCACACCCTTCTGCCATGCCATTCTGCCTCGCCTCAGGCCTGAAGCCACGAAGCCAGCCGCCTAGGCACTGAAACCTCTGGAACCACGAGCCAAAATAAATCTGTCCAAATAAATCTGTCGATTCCATCAGGGGTTTTGTCACAGCAATGGAAAGCTGACACACCCAGTCTTTGGAGATCATTGGAGCCTTGTCGGAGGAAACAGCAGCTGGGCTGAGGCCGATTAATTAATGGGAATTAGCCAGGCGATGGCAGAGAGCAGTCATTCCATGCAGAAGAAACATCATATGAGCAAAGGCTCAGAGTAAGAAAGAACATGGCGTTAATGTTTAACCAATAATCAAGTCTTCCTTTTAGCTTAACTCGTTCTGAGCCAAGGATGCTACAGCTTTGAGACCTCAAGCCTCTTTGCTGCTGTTGTTATTGTTGTTCAAGGAATTTAAGAAGGACAACTCTTTTTTCTCTTATCATAACTACTTCTCTGAGCTCTAAGATGTTTTCTCTTTCTGTCAACACAGTTGTCGCAGCTTCTTCAAGATTGGAGAACGGAGCTGGGCATGGTGGCGTGGAGCATGCTGGAGCAGGTGCAGGGCTGCAGCTAATTATCTGAATCTGCGCTGGCATCTGACTGATTGTGGGGTCAGTCAAAGCATGGTGTGTCAGGCTTCCTCGCCTCCACAGGTGAAGATCACTGCTGTATGAAAAGCTGCTAAGTATGTCCTTGAGGATGACATGTTGTCTTATGTAACACTGTGCCTCAGCTAGGTGCCACTTTTGTTCTGATTTGTCATGTAAACTAGACTGAAAGAGTCCAGTGTGTGGACATGCGGGTGCATGGACACATGGATGTGTGGCTGTGCAGATAGGCAGACATGAGGAAGTCTGAATTTACAACTTAATGTGACAGCCAGCTCTACCCACCTTACCTTTCTCCCATTCACTCTCACCTTCTCTGCTCCATCCAAGGCTCCTTCTTGTTCTTTTCCCCCACCTCTAACTTCATTTACCCCACTGAGGCTGAGACCTGTGATCACAGCTACTTTCTGATCCACTTGTATTTTTTTTTTTTTGGCATTTAAAAATAATTATTGTGAGCTGGGCATGGTGGCACATATTTATAATATCTACTTGGGAGGCTGAGACTGGAAGATCAAGATTCGAGGCTGGCCTCAGCTACTTAGTGAGGCCTTCCGCAACTTATTGAGACCCTGTTTCAAAATAAGGAATTAAAAATAGGGCTGGGAGTGTAGCTTGGAGGTAGAATGCCCCTGGCTTCAGCCTCCAGTACCACAAAAAAGAAAAAAATCATTGTTCATTGTAATCATACATCATAATGAGGTTACGAGTAATAGAGATATATATGCACGCAGCACTTGGTAAGCTTCCCTGCCCCCCAGCTCCCTCTTTATCCCCTCTCCTTTCCCACACATGATATTGAGACTGACATTGATAATTTTGTATATGTACATAATTCTGAATGATTCTACTCAACCCTCTTCTACATTTCCTACAGAACCAAACCATATTCCATACAGTAGTGATGTTGACATTTATAGGGTTCCAACTCCACAAGGCCCAAACACAAGAGAAAATAAACCACATCTCCAATGAGAGGGAGAAAGAGTGAAAGAAGATCCCAGGTGAAACCCATTTAACTAAGCTTCTTCCTAAGGTGCATCATATTAGTCAATTGTTTTGTTTGTCTGTTTTGGTACAGGGGATTGAACTCAAGGGCATTATACCTTTGAGCAACACCCCCAGTCTCTTTTTAAATTTTGAAACAGGGTCTTGCTAAGTTGCTGAGACTATCCTTGAACCTGTAATCCTCCTATATCAGTCTCCCAAGTACTTGGAACCCACACCCAGCTTCATCACTTGTTCTTAGCTATTTTACAGCCCTCATTCTTGCTTACCACAAAGCAAGCCCCCAGTCAACTGTTGATGTAAGAATTTACACATAATTAAATCTTCAGTTCTGAATAATTTTGTTCTACTTAATCTTCAGCTATGGCCACGTGGTGGATTAAACACATGAACAGTAGTTAGCTCTCTGTGTTAAGTATGTGTTAAATAAAAAAAAAAAAAATTAAGAGATCATGGATTTGGACCTGGCACCTGCACTGAACCCAACAGACAAAATACAGAGTTTCAATTGCAGCAACTGAACTTTGATTGCAGGAGTTTCTGTAGCCATTTAACTAATTAAGCTGTAAATCATTAACTGGTTAAGATGTAACCATTTGACTGGTTGGTTGCCTAGGCTGTCACCAATTAAGCTGTTTTCTACATCACTCGGCTGTTTTTCTGCAAACGCTGTCAGTCCACATTGTTGGCACAAGTTCTCAGAACCTGCCCTGGTTCTGGGAGCTGACCCATTTGCAAATCAGTTCAGTTTCGTTTTGCACAAATAAACTGGACTACATTTCATTGCCCTGAGGAATTTTCCTTTTAACATGTGAAACTAGAAATTTTAAGTGCTATAAAAGAGATTGTGACAACAGGATATCTATGATGGTTCATTTCACATGTGGTGTTGAGTGGGCATGCAGTCCCCAGATATTTGGTCATACATAATTCTGGGTGTCTGGGGATGGTATTGATACTTAGGTAGACTAGAGATGAGGTAAAGCAGATTGTCCTACCTAGCATGGATGGGCCTTGTTCAATTATATGAGGCCTGAAGAAAACAAAAAGATTATTCCCTGAGTAGGGAGAATTTGTCCTGCTTTGAGCCTGCACACACAGCCACCGGCTCCTCCTGAGTCCTGAGCCTTCTGGCCTTTGGACAGAAATTAAACCATCAACTCTCTTGGGTCTCTGGTTTTCTGACCCATCCTGCAGATGTTAAAATTTGGCCACTTTCATAATCATGTAAGCCAATTTCTTTTCATAAGTATATATTATGTTATATATGTAATTAATTATATGTATAATTAAATATATATATGTATATATATCCTATTGGTGTTGTTTCTGGAGAACTCTCATACTAAATAAGTAATCAGAGGCTGCTTATAATACATACCTTTAATTTGCCTTAGCCTGGAACTTAGCCATGAACTAGGTATATCCCACCTCCCTCAATAATTAGTTCACCTACACTATCTGTGGATGACTTAATTCTTGTAGGTCACTTTTCCATATTGAATGCTGAAGGCCTTTGAATGATATTCCTCATATATATTTAATAGTAACCCATCCCCCCCAGAAAATGGTCATCACACATATACCCACGACAATGTAGCTGGCTAAAATGCTGGATTGTATTAAAGGGAGTCAGAAAACAGGAGAAGGTCTGTGAACTCTTCCAGAAATAAAATGGGGTGAAACAAATTGAGGCCAAAGCCTATTAAGACTTTCTCATCTGTGTTAGACCATTTTCTGTTGCTGTGACAAAAATACCTGAGGAAAACTACTTAAAAGAGGAAAGATGTGCTTTGGCTCATAGTTTCAGTCCATGATCACTTGGCTCTGTTGTTTCTGGGCCTGTGGTGAGGCAGAGCGTCATGGCAGAAAGGTGTAGTGGAAGAAAGCTGCTCAACTCTTAGTGGCCAGAAAGCGGAAAGAGAGAAGAAAGTACCAGGAACAAAAGATACCCCTCAAAGGGAACTCCCCAAGGATCTATCTCCTCCAACTAGGCCCTCCCTCCTAAAGTTTCCACCACTTCCCATTTGTGTCACCAGCTGGAGGCCCAGCCTTCGACACATAAGCTTTTGACAGACATTTAAAGTCCATACCATAATATTATCAGACCCTCTCATGTCAAAGTGTTGTGCAGTCATTAAGATTTTAGAAGGGTGGTGGACTCACTGGAGAGGAGAGAGGGGAGAGTTTTGTAAGAATTGCATGACATCAAAGTGCAAACTGTATAATGCTGTGCAGAGCTGGTTTCATAGATGTGCTGCCTATGCAATCGCACAGGCTCCTGCATACAGAAGGGCCCTGAACTGACTTTAATGCTCTGTACTGTCTTGAGATTCTTTACAATTTTTGCAACGAGACCTGAGATTTTTCATGTTGCACTGGGCTCAGAAAATTATGCCATTGGTCCTGCTGCTAAGTAAGGCTTTCTTAACTTCAGTAGCAAAATAAAAGTCAAAAGTAACTATTATTCAACTTTCTACCTAATAATGAATCTGATGGCCTAATGAGAGCAAACAAACTGAAGTCTCATATTCCCCAGGGCTGAAAAGAACAGCAAGCAAGAACTTACTGAGCAACAACCTTCAGGGGTTATAATAATTGGTCCTTCTGCGGAGCTTGAGAAGAGATGCAAACTCCTAGCAGCAATTCCTATAAGAGTCTAGATAGCTGCTTCTAAAATCAAGATGACATCTTCCCCCAGTCAGTGGAATAGTTTCAAAATCCCAATCTAGGGAATGATTAAGGTAATTTGGCATTAGTGTCAACCCTTTTCTTTGTCATCCTTTACCTTTGACAAACTATCTAGTAGTAGAAAAAGGAAATGCAATCAGGTGTGCTAGTAATCCCAGTACTTGAGAGGTTGAGACAGGAGGATAGCAGGTTTGAAGCCAGCCCCAGCAACTTATCGAGGCCCTTCATAACTTAGTGAGACCTTGTTTCCAAAGAAGAAATAAAATTGGGCTGAAAGGTAGCCCAGAGGTAGATTCCCCAGGGTCAATCCTCAGTGCCACAAAAGGAGGAAGAAGGGGAGGAGGAGGAGAAGGAGGAGGAGGATGACAACGAGGACGAGGAGGACGAGGAAGAGAGAAACAAAGACACAAACAAAGACACAAAGAAAGAAAGGAAATACAAATAATTTGTGGTACTTTATTACTTGCTATATAAAAGTAATCATCCTTACTTCCATTTCAAGTGTTCAAGCATACCAAATATCCCATTTCCCTATTTTGTGTGCATGTGTACACACACACACACACACACACACACACACACACACACTTATATAAACAAGAGTGTCTCAATGGATAAAGTGACAAAGTTTTATCTTTATGGAGATATTTATATTGAAAATACCCTGGATAGGCAATAAAATTGAAGGAGTCTGGATATGATTGATACCTTCCACAAACTTTGTCCTGGTAGAACAGAGGCAGACACTGTTACCCAGTGTGATAAGCAGAGAGCCTAAACTGCTGAGATGGCAATACTCTTGATCATCTCCTTAAGTAAAAGAAGGTGCCAACATCAGAGCTGACTCTCAGTCACCCTGAGAGCTTCACCTCTGCTCCTGTAGCACAGACTCCTAGCTGCACCTCCACTTGTACTCACATACATTTCACCTCATATGCTCACTCTTCTTCTTCCATACTAAATTCCAGGCAATGGGATTGCATTACTCAGGGTTCCAAAGGAATAGAGCCAATGGAAGATGGATAGAGATGGATGGATGGATAGATAGATAGATAGATAGATAGATAGATAGATAGATAGATGATAGATAGAAGTTTACTATAAGGAATCAACTCATGTCATTACAGAGGCAGGCAAGTCCTAAAATCGGTAACCAGCGAGCTGGAGACAGAGGAGAGCTGATAGTAAAATTCCAATCCAAAGGTCAGCAGGCTCATGACCAAGGAAGTGCTGATGTTTCAGTTTGAATCTGAAGCAAGAAAGAAACCATGTCAAGACAGCCAGAAAGAGTTCCCTCTTGCTCAAAGGTGAGTCAACCTCGTTCCATTCAAGTCTTCAACTGATTGGATAAGATCTGGCCATATCAAGAGGGACTATCTGCTTCGTACAGTCCACCCTCACCGCTGCACACAGAATCCCCCTCAACCTGGGATCCTTGTGGTCCAATCAAGGTGAATCACAAAATTAACCATCCAAAGGATGCATCTTAAGGCAGCTTCCTTGGACTACAAGCCTGCTCTCATGGCCCCTCTTCTTACTTGTTCCTTCTTCATTTGACTTCCTGGAACATGGAGGCCGCCATCTTGGACTACAAAAATAAGAGACATTTGTCAATAACAGCAGAGAAGTTTGAGTCCCTGAAGACTATGGAGCAGAACCTCTATATTAGCTCAGAGTCACACATACCCTGTCTTTGAGAGAACAAAGAAACTTTCACATTGTTTGAGCAACCATTATTTGATGGGTATTTGTCCTTTACAGCTAATTCTAATCTGATCTTCCTTGTATTTGCATTGTCCACAAAATAGAGTTACATATTAGACAATAAATTTCTAAAAAATACCTCTGACTAGACAGAGAGGAAAAGTCAGAACTGTACAGCTCTCCAACTCTGCAGTGAGAGTAATAACCAAACTATATAGCACAGTAATGTTCACAGAGTTTTTTGTATTACTTCACAATTTTCCAAAAATAACTGTGAGAAGCAGAAAAGGCTGGTCTTTTTATTTCATTTTTCTCGCTGAGTAATCTAGGATTGTCCCTGCTTAAATGATCCTTTGGTTTTAATTGATTCTTCATATTAAGCTAAGCAAAATGATTCAGTATCAAGCGGGCAATCTAATACCTTATTAAACAGAAGGCTATCACTTTGCAAACATTTATAGGGAGCTTTAAAACATCTTTATAAGTTTAAATTTAACCTTAAGGCAAGATTATGAGGTAATGATAAAAGTATACTTTAGCATGATAAGCATCAGCCTGACTTTACTGAATTGAAACTGCATTTTCATGGAGATTTATGGGCACAGTGAAACAAAGGGAGACTGGGCCTATTATTTGTTTACTATGATGTCCTTAAATAAAATAAGGAAGTACTTATTATTGGTGTCATGATGAATTTTAGCACTAAATGCCAAGAGAAATCTGATCTGCAAAAACTCTTTAACTTTTGTTTTGTTTTGTTTCTGTGGTGCTGGGGATTGAACCCAGGGACATTCTACTTCTGAGCTACACCCCCAACCCTATTTTATTTTTCATTTTGGAAACAAAGTCTCACTAACTTGCGGAAGACCTCACTAAGTTGCTGAGGCTGGCCAAGAACCTGTGATCCTCCTGCCTCAGCCTCCCAAGTACTGGGATTACAGGCGTCTTTAACTTTTTTTAACCCATGGTTTTATTTTTGACTGTGAAATAATGTTCCCTTTCTCTTTTTTTATGACATGTAAAATTCTTTTTTATTTTTGTATACTTTTATTGGTGCATTGTAGTCTCACATAATAATAGTGACAGACACACACATAGCACTTCTTTTCCTTTTTTAAAATAAATACTTATTAACATTTAAACACTGGTGTTGGTGATCATAGTTTAAAAATGCCTCCCCATATTCTGCTCCTAGGTCATTTTCTTCTTACTTAGCATAGGATAGTAGAGCCTCGGACAGTTTGGAGGGGTGTGCAACTTCACAGATACACTTGCAGAACCTTCTCTAAACCAGCTCCTTAACTAGGTTTGCCTGTATTTATAAAAATACAGGTGACCAATTAAAATTAAATTTCAGATAAACAACAATTTTAAGCATAAAATATAACTTACACTAAAAAAATTATTCATTGTTTATCTGATTTCTGAAATTCCATTTTCACTGGCATCCTCTATTTCCTATGGAAACCCTACTCTGACATCCTTAGGGAAAGAGCATTTGCCTGTCCTTCTGGTTCAGTCATGAGTCAGTTCTGCCTTTTACATAGACCAAACATGTCTGTGTCTTTGACGATGTCAAAATTTATTGACTAACAATGTATTCACAAGCTATAGCACTTTCATTCTTTGCTATTCACTAAGTATTTATTCATGGGTCACCTGGTAGTCATAAGTCAGAGAATTACAGATTCTTTTATTCCAACCTTCATTCCTAATATCTATAACACTCAAGACACACATCATACTTCACACAGTATCCATTATATATAATATGATACATGATGAGAAAAATATATCAAGGAAAACCTAACAAATAAGGTGGCCACAGGGTTCCAGGAGGCTGTACTGAGAGCAAGAGCATAGAACAGATACAAATGCAAAACCATCACTGTGGGTGGTCAAATAAGATTACTCAGCCAGCTAAAGAGCTTGTTGGGGGCATAGAGCTGTCAGGGTGTGGAACTTATGCTAGGCCATGGTCCCCATGACAGGCAGTTTCAAATTGGGCCATGTGAAGCAGGGAGATCAAGCTTCGAGCTGAGCTGGAGCCCAGGGACAAGAGTCAGAGGCTTGTCACCTGTCAACTGTGTGATTCATTCACTGGATGGTCTGATGACCATTCTTGGGGCGCTCCCCTTTTATGGATCTTAGGTGTATGGGCGAGGATTGCTTAATTCAGTGGTCTGATGTGTTTGATAGCTCAGAGGCCTGCTGTTTCTGATATAAGGCTACTATGCCCATCTATCTGTGTGCTCGTGGTTTAATTCATTGAGTTCACAAGTGGTCATTTTTAGCACCATTAATTAATTTACCAGTTTGTGCCCTGCAGTTGTACAGTGTGGATGGTGGCTGTTTACTTGCAAAACAAGGTATAGAGTCACTTTACCTTGGCATTTGTACTCACGGTGAAGTAATTCATGGCAAACTGCTGCTTTATACAATAGAGTGACTCAGGGTTAGGCATAGCCTGGGAACTGCTGTTCTATGCATCATGGAATAATTCAGCAAGGCACGGTCTGCTCTCCACATTCAGATTTCAGACCTGTAATGGGGCCTCACTGCTAGGTGGTCATCGGATTAAAACCACAAGCCTGAACATCCTGCTTGTAGCATGTCCATCTCTTTGGCTTGTAGGTCTATGCTGGAGACATGGAAGCTGGAACAGCCCTGTAGATCACTCTCTTTTCCATCTTGCTGCATGTCCTGGAAGACTGGCCATATGGATCACAGCAACGAGGCTCCCTTGTTTTCTGCTTCTACTTGGGATTGGCCAATGGGAGCCACCGGAGAAGACGATGGGACAGAGAGAGATTGTGGTATTTATCCTCCTGCTTCTCCTTGTCAACCCTGAGAACTTACCCCACCAAAGAGCAAGTTCTTGAAGAAGGTCAGTGGTACACACAGCACACTCCAGATCCCAGAGCTTCTTCCTCTTGTGTTTATCCATGAAAGCCCAGGGGAGTCTTTCCTGAAGTGGTCAACCCCAAGCAGCCCTTCAGATTTCCTTGACTAGACTCCCAAGTTGGTAAACAGTCCCTTCATTAAGTTCTCCTTCATCATCCCTTTTTTGAGTGTGTCCCTACCATGACCCTGACTTGTGAAGGATTAGACTGAGATGTGTGGTCAATAGAGATTCCCTGTCTGAACCTTAATCCTAATCCTCAAACTTGCACCAGCTTTTCCAGAAAGTTCTATGTTGAAAGTTTCAGCACTTGGCTGATAATAAAGAGGCTCTTTGTTTCCCATCTCTGAATTGGCTAAGGATCAACAAATGTCATTCAGTGGACTTAACACAAGCTATTGTCATCACTCCTACTGGCGTTATCATTAACACCGTAAATATCTGTGTTTATATTGAAATAGTTGAGTAACAGTTTGGAGGTGGGGGGCAGTGTATTTAAATGCTGCCAATACCCATCTCTTTATAAAGAAAAGAAAAACATATGACCAAATTGAGAATTGCCTACAGACCACAATGACTTGGTAGCAAGTTGTCTATTTTTGTTTACCTATCTGTCTGTTTGTTTTGTGGTCCTGAGGATTGAACCCAGGGACATTCTACCTCTGAGCTATACCCCTAGCCCTATTTTATTTTTTATTTTGAAACAGGGTCTTGCTGAGTTGCTCAGAGCTTCACTAAATTGCTGGGGCTGGCCTCAAACCTGCAATGCTCCTTTCTCAGTCTCCCAAGTACTGGGATTATAGGCATGCGCCACCACGCCCAACTTTCCTGCCTGAGATTTGCAATCTGACCAGCATCTTCATGTGGTTAGTTTCCAGAAATGATAAATCCCTAAGATCTTGTGGAACAAACCAGATGCTCTCAGAATACGGAAAGCTGGATGCCATACAATTTAAGGGCAAAATGAAACAAAAACAAAGACACCTCAATTTAGCCAGGACCAATTTCTTGCTTTGTTCCCCCTCCAGTTATTTTGAAGATATCAAATCACCATTGCATCTATGGCATTCTGGAGATGGCAGGGTCTGTGAGTCACATCCTTGTTTACAGGAACCATGGGGGGAAGTCAGCTTGTCCAGCATTTACTTCATTTATGAGAAGTGAGTCTGCATTTAAGAAGTTGAGGAGGGGACCATTTCATGTGTCATTTACCTCTTTGGACAATCTCTTTATCTTTCCCTTCTCAGGACTCTGACCTGAGAGAGCAGCCACTGCCCAGGCATGTTCTATGACAGATAAAACAGACTGTAGTCATCTGCCATTGCAAATTCCTCCTCTTTTGGCTGTGGAAAAATTTGCTTCCTCCTTTACACACACTGACTCAGACTTTTCTGCTCCAAATGCTGCTCCTAAGCTCTATAGTCCATAAACAGCCAATAAAAAGTTAAAAAAAAAAAAAACAACTCAAATCTAAACTAGGCATGGTGGCACATGCCTATAATCCCAGTACTTGGGAGGCTGAGACAGGAGGATGTTTGGTTTACGGCCAGCCTCAGCAACTTAGTGAGACCCTATTTCAAAATAAACAACAAAACAGAACTGGAGGTGTAGCTCAGAGGTAGAATGTCCCTTAGTTCAATTCCCAGTTCAACAAACAAAACAAAAAACAAAAAAAACCTAACTCTATAGGAAAACTCTATAGGGAAAAACTTGTTTTCCAACTTGTGTGACTCAGGCTACCACTTCATGGTTCTTATCATTGTCTGAATAATCAACCCCATTTATCCATCTGCATTCAGAGCGGCCTGGGAGTGCTCAGTGCCACTGATGAGCACACACATTTCCAAGTTTCAGAAAGCAAAACCAATGGAGGTGATGTTAGCACTAGTGGATACTCTCAAGTATAAGGCATTTTTCTTCCAGGGAGAAGTGGTTCCTAACTATAAGAGATACAAGAATATATTCCCAGCTCACAAAAGCAACATGATAGAACTGGAAGAGTATTCAGAGAACCTAGAAGATCATGCTCTCAGATCCATGAGTTATTTAATCTCTACTTTTCTATAATCCCACGTTTGCATCTGATGTGATCTGCCCTCTCAGCTCTGATTACTATCATTCTTTAAAAATAAAAATGATGGGAGAAATGTTGTTTTAAGAGCTCTAATTGTCCAGCATTCGGGAGGCTGAGACCGGAGGATCCGGGTTCGCGGTCAGCCTCAGCTACCCAGTGAGGCACTCTGCAACTTAGTGAGACTCGGTTTCAAAAATAAAAGAATAAAAAATAGGGATGGGGGTATAGCTCGGAGGTAGAACGCCCCTGAGTTCAATCCCCAGTACTGAAAAAAAAAAAAAAAAAAGAGCTCTAATTGTGTAAGAATGTCCTGAGCTATTCACCTTTGAAATATGAGGTAAGCATTAGAAAACAGGGGGATTATCGAAATTTTCATAAAAAGCAGGATTATTTGGTCTCATCAAATGAAGCCAGTCTGCATTTTATTCTTCAAGGCCACTTGGTATTGCTGAGGGTTTACTTGTTCTCAATGGGAAAAAAAGTATTTACTAAAATAACTTTACAAGGTGCATAACAATCCTATCATTTATCTATCTCTTCATCCATCAGAACATGTATGTTGTCAACAACCCGATATTGCACTCTAAGTAACTTTAAATGAGGTAGCAGAAAATGAGGGGCCATATGTTTTCTCTCATATGTGAAAGCTAGAGAGTAATCGGGGTACAAGAGGGACTTTAGATAATGGAGGAGAAATCCCAGTGGAGCTAGAGAGGTGGTGTAGGGAAGGGTGGTGGGGAGAGGGAGAATTAATGAAAAAAACACTTTCATTGAAATTATGTATGTATGTGATAATACCAATGCCAATCTCATATCATGTACAGGGGAAGCGGGAGCCCAGGAAAAGCTCACCAACTGCTGTGTGCATGTATGTCACTATCACTGTGAACTACATTATGATGTAAGACTATAATGCACCAATAAAAATATAAAAAAGAAAACTCTTAAAACATGTTATCCAAACAGGTAACTGGTTACTCCTGTAGCATGCTCAAGATTCTTCAATAACTTCTCTTTGCTTTTAGGATTACCAAAATTCTTATGTGATCTTCAAGGTCCTACCTTGTTCTACAACTTCATCACCTACCACAGTCTTCCCACCTCTTCATGGTCAGCTAAACTGGCTCACTTCAAGTCTGAATGTACCACAGAGCCCTTGCACAGGTTTTCACTGTGAGAACCTTCTTCCTCCACCTGCCCTCTTTGCCTCTGTAGCACTTACTCTTCCATTAAATTTTATCTCATTAGTCACTGCCTTATGGAAGCCATCCCAAGTTCTTCATCACAGTCAGATTCCCTTTTTTCTGTGTATTCATAAACTATATTTTTCCTGTTTAGCCTTACTTCATATACTTGGCATATTCCTTATCTATTGCTGCACAACAAATCAACCCCAAACTTAGTGGCTTAAAACAATAAACATTTGTTCTCTCAAAGTTCAGGCAGTTTAGCAGAGTGATTCTGCCTCATAATCTTTCAAAAGGTTTCACTCAAGATGTCAGCCAGCTGGGTTAACAAATTTTTGTACCTCTTCTTTGGAATTGCATAAAATACAACACATACATCAACATAGCCCTATTTAATTCTCCAAATGAATAGAGTAGAGAGAGTCAGGACAATTCTAGAACCATAAAATCTGATAAATCATGATGGGTCCCAATTACATAAAAAAATTATATCAATTTTTGATGGAAATAATGTCTCATCATCTAACTGTCCCTGGACCCAAGTCATCAGATAATCAATATACTTTGGTACAGAGCACTTAATAGGCTTCTTTATGTTTGTTCTACCTGCCCAATGATACTTATATCTGCAATGGAAAGATAAAAAGCACACACCTATTTTATATTATAGATATGTTATTAAAATATACATAAAATGTTTTAAACAATCTCTTCCTCCAAATAAAGATTTTTTTTATTATTACTTAAAAAAAAAAAGATTTTAGCCAGGCTGCAGCCACTTGAAGTCTTGCCTGAAGCGGGAGGATCTGCTTCCAAGTTCACTTGTGTGGCTGTTGATCAAGGTGTTGGTTCTTACCTGTGGGCCTCTCCATCATGCTGTTTGAGTCTCCTCATAACATGGCAGCTGGTTCACCCCAGAGCACGTGATCCAAGGGAGAGCAGGTAAGGAGGAAACTTCAATGTCTTTATGACCCATTCTTACAAGTCACATACTGTCTCTCCTGTGCCTTATTAGTTAGAAACACATGTTCAAGTCTGGCTCACACTAAAGGGGAAAGAAATTGGTCTCCACCTTTCAAGAGAATTTTCAGATATATTTTAAAACTACCCCAGGTAGGTATCTAGATAAATGTCTCCCTTGCCAACCTAAGGGTTCCTTGGGAACTGGACTCTCCTTTCTACTCTTCTTCTTGTATCCCTGTCCCCTTCTGGGAAGCCTGATGAACATAAACATTCAATAAATATGAGCCAATGGGCAAACAAACAAAACTTTGTATTTGAATCAGAGGGAACTTTGTCCAAATTATGTAAACTTAGTTCCTGATTTGGGGGAATAAAGATAATTATAGCCAACCAGTAGGTTGTTATAAGAATTCAATAATACTGCCTATGCCTCAGGCATGGTCTAGTCTGGCCCAGAAGGGGTGTATTGAATGTTATTTTTCTTCATTTTTCATGCTTAAATCACACATGCAATACATTCTAAGCCATGTGGATCCTACTTCTTAGGTATTTCCCACCCCCTCCATTTCTTGAAGTTACCACTTCAAGACTCTTGCTTAGTCCTTTCTATTTGCTTCCAAGGATTCCCCAGGCATCTATTCTCTGTTTAGTACAATATATCCAACACATTGCAAAGAAGATTAGTTATCTTTAAGTCTTTATGTCCTTCATTTTTGCAACCTCTATTGCTGTTGCTCTGCCCTGCACTCGGTAAGTATATAATTATTTGAGGGTGAATTGAAGTCCAAGTCCCTTTCCGTTCTTTATTTTGTTCTGAATCAATAATATAGCTGAGGCCAGGTAATAGGATGACATAAAGAAACATACTCTGCCAATACCGATACTTAGAGTTTGACTGCTAGCCACATATGAGGACATTCTTTTTATGTCTACACAAAGTAAATGGCCCACAAATAGCAGGTTCTTTAGTAGAGCAATTGCAGAATGTAATGTGAGTTATGTTTTCCTATAATTCTGGCTCTGAAGCAAGCGCCTTCACCCTAATACTAATAAGACATCTGTGCTTATTTTTAATGCTCTATAACATTATTGTTATTGCTCACAGTAAGAATATTATAAATATGTTTGAAGATAAAAAAAATGTTTTGGTGGGATGCTGGGGATCAAACCCAGAGTCTTACATACACTAGACAAGCACTCTACCACTAAGCTACAAACCCCGTTCTGAAAATACAAAAAAAAAAAAATCTTAAATGATCTCTGTTATATAGATGATGTGCAATGGAGGAAATTTTTCAAATGAATGAAAAAATGAGACTGATAATAGAAAAAAAATTCTGCTTTTAGACTTTTCTGATTTGTCATAAGATGGATGATGTTTCGTGTTTTAATAAATAAAAATCTACTGAAAACACCTGTATTCAGGGAAATACTTGCTTTTGAGTGACAAATGTGTGTCTTTTGGAAACGTGTAAAATTTCAGGCAGAGACTAGCGAAGATACGAAAATTATTCACTTAGTTCCTCAGTGTACTACTAGTGGTATTCAAATACTTTTATTCTGTTAAATTATGTTCATTCTGGAAGGGCAAAGAGATTTTGGAAGAGTATCTCCCTATCCCTCATTTTCTACAAAGGGTTATAACTGCTCAGGTTCTATAAAGATACTCAACCCTCTCTGGAGGAACAGTGACCAAAAAGGAATCCTGTAAAGGTTAGTAAATGAGCTAGGGATGTTACTCAGTGAAAGAGTACTTGCTTAGCGTGATGAGGTCTGGGTTCAATCCCAGCATTACCTAAATAAATAAGTAAAGGTAAATTATTCTTCATTTCATTCTATTAACCCTGGATCTATATAAATTTAGTGAAAAATGTTTTCTTTACATCTGTATTTATATTTAGAGCCACAGAATTACTAAAAAAAAATAAGAAGAGATTCTGACAGAATCACAGGGACCTCTCTTTGGTCAAGTATTAAAGCAGAGGAAGAGTAAATAGGCTCACATCACATTAAAGCTTTAAAATCAACAGAACAGCTTTTTTATTTTTTAATAATGTGCTTTTACTGGTGCACTATAATCTCACATCATAATGTAAATCATGTTGACAGTGACATACATGCACACAGCACTTGGTGCCCCCCCCCGCCTGCCCATTTCCCCCCTTCCCATTACAGAGTACCAAGATTGATGTTGGTATATTCACTTATGTACACATAGTTGATGGTAGTATTTTCATTAATGAACCTCAGTTTTCTCTCTCCCCTTCCCTTAGACCATCTCCCTGGCTCCACTGAGGTTTCTCCTCCATTATCTGGAGTCCCTCTGGTATCCCAATTACTCTCTAGCTTGTGCATATTAGAGAAAATATATGTGACCCTTCACTTTCTGTGACTGGATAATCTCACTTAACATAAGGTTCTCCAGGTCCTTCTATTTTCTTGCAAATAACATAATTTTGTTCTTCTTTATTGCTGAGTAAAGTTCCATTGTGTGTATTTCCCATAATTTTGTAATCCATTCATCTGTTGATGGACACCTAGGTTGGTACCATAATTTGGCTATTGTAAATTGTGCTGCTCTGAACATGGGTATGCATATATTACTGTAGTTCTCTGATTTCAGCCCCTTTGGAAAGTTACCCAGGAGTGCTATAGCCAGATCATATGGTGAATCCATTCCCTGTAAAGCTTATTTTACAAATGAGGGAAGTGAGGATCAAGATGCTTAAGGGCCTCAGAGACTTCACATCACATGGCAAGAAACCCACGGTTCTTAAACATGCCTCCCCTTGGGATCACCCAAACTGCCCAGCCATTAGTCTACCCTGGGGTGCATCAATGCTGGTGCTACTGACATGTCGGGCCAGACAATTCATCTTTAGGGGAGACTGTGCTGTGCATTGTATGATGTTTAGCAGCATCCCTGGTCTCTATCTTCCAGATGGCAGAAGCATTCCACATTATCATCTGTAGCAACAACAAAAGAAAATATCCCCAGACATTGCCAAATGTCCCCTGCGGGCAAAATTACTCTCAGTGAAGAACCACTCTTCTATCCAAGGCCATTTAATTATTTTAATGTGTTAGTCTTTATATTTGATGGACAAATACCAAAAGGTGCAAAAGCATCATAATCAGTAATGGAGCTCTGAATTATTTCTATGAGAAAGTAGTCTTCTCAAGAAAAGGGACTTTGCGTCTTGTTTAGCACATAGATCTAAGAGCAAATCCTAACCGGGGTTAGGCAATCCCAACTTTCAGCATAAAACGGGTTTAAGAATGGAGCAAAAGACAATTTGGCAGTTTTGATCCATGTTTAATGAAAAAGAAGTTACATGAGTAGAAATGGACACATAACAAAGAAGTCAGTTTGGGAAAAATATGATGATAGCTAGAACAAGGGAGAAATCATTTTAATTCTGAATTTACTCACATATCCCTATTCGTGATTACTGGTCTAAAACATCTCCTTAAATTCACAATAAAGTAATAGCTATAATTTCACTGACATCTTCATGGGAACTCACTAAAGTAATGTCCAGACAATACCTTTCCATTCCCCCACCCCCACCCCAGAGCACACACAAGCTAAGGCCAAGATGTTGACTGTGTCTTAACACAGAGTGAAGAAATGCAGCCAGCAAGTCAGCACTGGCAAGCGAGCTTTTGGCACAGACCTGATTCCTGCTAATATTTTCAAGAGCGAGCTTTTATGATATGCAACTATTTCTTCTTAGGACTATCAATCATTGGAGGATTACATCTGAGTCTGGTGACTATAAATATATGCAGAGAAGTTTCCATCGGTTTAAATTTGAGCAGACTTGAAATACGAAAGGCATGAAATTTCAAAAGGCACAGTTGTAGAACTACAGTGAACATCTTACTAGTTTGTTTCATGGCTCATGATTCTTAGTAGGGTGGGTCAGTATTCTATAGTTTCTATCGTGGTATACGGTATGATCGTATCTTCCTAAATAAGACAAAATATATATCTATGTCTTTGGAAAATAATTCTGATTTCTGAAAATATACACTGATGATAGCTTTGCATTAACGATCTCACTTAAAATAAAATATCCCTTCTCTCAAGCTAGAAAAGCTGGCAAGCGTTAAACTCGTTCTAGACATTTGCCATGTGGGTAATAAAGAGAAGCAATAGATTTTATTCGCTATCTCTTTTAACTAAAAACCTTTTGGCCAGTGCAGAACAGCCACTGACCGCTTGTGCTCACATTTAATAATTCCATGTTAGGATGAGCCCTGCCTCTTCTGGTACTGTATTCTAAGTTTTTCCAGTTGTTCCACGCATTGGGACTGGGCCAACTTCAGTGTCTGGTTCTCCTCTGTCAGAGCCTCAAATTCCCGAACCAGCTGAGCAGCGTCCACCTTCTCCTTCTCGGCCTGGTCCAGCTTGGCAATGAGCTCCTTTCTAAAAATGTGGGGTACAGGACAGGAAGAAGCATGGAATTCAATGCAAACAAATCAAATGATTCCATTATAGCAAAATGGAAGCAGAATGTTTCATTCAGCTCTCCTAAATATGTACCTATCTCTACTTGCCTCCAGTGACTGATTTTTCAAGCTTCAAATGCTTTAGATCCTTTTATTTTATTCTAGCACCTCTATGAGTTACATCCAGAATACTAAACGTACAGCTGGGTATAGTGGCACATACCTGTAATCCCAGTTCTTGGGAGGCTGAGATAGGAAGATCCCAAGTTCGAGGCCAGCGTACACTAACTTAGCAAGACCCTGTATCAAAATAAATAAAAAGGGCTGGGGGAGTATAACAGAGAAGAATGCCCCTGGTTTTAATCCCTAGTACTACACACACACACACACACACACACACACACACACACACACACACTTCTGTATATATTAAATCATCTCTACATTATTTACAATACCTAATACAAAGTACATGGTATATAAATAGTTGTTAAGCTGTATTGTAGAGAACAATGACAAGGAAAAAACACCTTAACTACATAGGATATGTCCACCTGTCCACATTGGTTGAATCCATTGATATGGAACTATGGATGGGAAGGGAACTATGGATAAGCAATCCTAATTAACAAAGTGATGTATCTGCATTTGGTGCTGGCCTGACCTTAGGATGAAGGGAGCAGGCTGAGGGCACTGGAAGGGCACTTGTAGAGACAACGCCTAAACAAATTCAGTTCTCACTAAATATTTGTAAATAATTCATTAATGTAAACATGGCTAATAAGGAGCTATTACAATCCATGTTTATATTTAATAAACGTGAGAACCTTAAAGGATACCAGCTCCACTCCCCTTATGTGAGTCAGTTACTCCTAACCTGGACTAGATCCAACTGAATTCTCCTCTGTCTCACATTTCTCCCTCCTCTGCAAGGTACATAGTTTTCTACAAGGCTCTCCTTAAAGAAACCCTTTCCTGTGCTGCTCATGTTAATATCAAATAATTTTATGTAGTACCCAGGCAAAGTTTCATTTAAAGATTTTGAGTTTATTTAATATGCATTTTTAAACATAAACCAATATACCAATTCCATGATTTCAAAGACGTCATAGCCTAAGAGGATGCCCTTGTTTTCAGAAAATACTCACCAAAGTATTTAGGTCAATGGAGCATGATGGTGTGCATATATATGCATAAATATATATGACATATATGCACATATATACATATTTGTATGTATATATGTATATAAATAATATTATATATTAATAAGGGAGAAGAAAAACCCTAGTAGTTTCAAGGGAAGAAAATGGAGCATGACTAGGGAAATTTTAAATAGCTGGTAAGTTTAATAAAAGATATATGAGAGTTCTTTATATTATTTTTGTGACTTTTCTATAGACAGAAACCATCAAAATAAAGTTATCTTGGAAAACAGACAAAAAGCAAATCCAAATGGAAGTTCTAGCATTGTCTTCCTATACCCAATAGACTGCTCTGTGAGCCCAATTTGGTGTCCACTGAGCAAAACCAGGCACTAGAAAGAAAACACTGAGTCACGGCCAATGAGGAAATATTCTGGACCATTGACGTGCATATATACACAAAGTTCCTTGGGCTCCTGCTGAACTTCAGATCTCCCATGATGTTTACAATGGAACAGGCTCCCAGTAAATACTTGCTCAATGAATATTTGAAGAAATAGGTACCTCAGAGAAAAATAATTTATATTTTAAAGGGGAGGAAACAGAACTCCAGGTGCTCCATTTAATTTAAAAAGTTACAGAGCTAATAAGAAAAAGGCAGAAATCAATTCTATCCTTCTGATTAAATGGTTAGAGCTGTGTGCCCCTGAGCTGTTTAAAGCAGCAAATGACAATAATTAAGTATTGATCAGTAAAAGTCCCCCTGTAACCATCTTAAAGAAATTAGTGAGTAAAACCTAAGTAAAAAAAGAGAGACATGCTGCAAGGACTCTGCCCACCAGATCATCTATTCCTGTTCTATCTTTCCTCCTTTCAAATTACCTGTGTCATAAAAAATAATTTAGATAGAAATAGAGTTTTGCTTCCAAATCATGGTCTGGGAGTGGGTAGTGTTGGTGTAATAATGGCTATTTTTTCTGACTTGTTATATGACTTCATTTAAAACTCCTGAAGCCATCTGTTATCAGTTTTAACTAGTATATATAATAAATCACAAAATAACTAATTTTATAATGACAAAGAATAGTTCAGATTGTCTCATTCTATCTTCCTACATTGGAGAATGTCAATAATAATATCTTCTTTACTGGAACCAAGAAGACTCAATTGATAGGTTCCTAAATTAGTTTTGTGCGCTTGATAAGTAATTACACAGATATCCAATGAAAACTGTCAAAATGTCTGTTGTCTCTTGTCCAGGACCTCTTTATATAAACATATTTATGCTCATCCACTAGCAATTCATAATAAAACCCTGGCAAATGAAGATACAGATACTATCTTATAAACAGATGCTCCAAAGAACAAATCAATGTTCATAATTGGCTAGGACGTGGTCCTAGCTCTCAGCTCCTGGTTATCATTTCTGTTATTCCTTTCAGTGTTGTGTGAAATGGGGATAGGGGACCATAGTTATATGAATCCTGTATCTGAAGTTGAGAACCTCTAACAGCTTTCCATATGAAGTAGCCCAATGGTCTAAAGAACATAACCTTGGGGTCTACCATAGATCATCTGCCACCCCGATCGTAAGCCACACTCCTGGAAAAGTCTTTAGTTGAGTGCTAAGACAAATGGTAGAATGGAAAGTCCAACAGTGTTAGTAATGAAAAATTTAAAATGTTATGGGTACTAATTTCCAAATTAAGGAGATTCTTTATGTTGCAGGGGATTGTGACATGGATTCATCATTGGGACAAATATTTCTCTGTTCTGGAAAGACCACTTCCTTGGTATTTGGCACTTTCAAAGTTAACTAAGGACTTTTAATAGGAAAAGATAAAATTTTAGACAGATGGGTCTCAGTGAGATGTACAGTTTGGGATAATGCAATAAAATAATGTCTTCCTCACATTTGAAAATAGGGATTTTGACTGTATGCATTGATGGTGGCTCTTGGAGATGGATGCCCAAGTACAGGAGTGGAGTTTATACATGAGAAAAAGAGTAGATGACAAGAAGGATTGAAAGTCCACCTTCATTGGATGCAAATGGAGGAATAATAAGCAGTGTTGAACAGTGATTTCCCAAGCTCAATCTAGCAATGATGTTGACGCTTACAAATGAATAATGCATGAACAAATACACTAATATATTTTGGGAGCCAGAGGACAGCATTGTACCCCTGCAAGAGAAAGTGAGATTTACTCTAAAGGAGGGTTTACCAACATTGCACAATTGATATTTGGGACTAGACACTTGGAGAGGGGGGCGTTGTTCTGTACAGTGGTATTAGAAGAGTTAGCAGTATAGCAATATCCATGGCTTCTATTCACTAGATGCCAGTTACACACACACACACACACACACACACACACACACACACACACACACAGTCATTACAACCCAAAATATCTCTAGATATTACCAATGTCACAAGCATGGGGAAGAGAATTGTACTGATATGAACCACTACTCTAAAGGAAATGGAGACTCCGGCTCTCAACCTGAAGAGAGTCAACCTGAGATAGCAATACTGTGACAGGCAAGATGTTTCCTCACTCTGCTTCCCCAGAGATTGGACTGGAGCCTTCTTTCTTGGCAAGCAAAGCTACTTAAAGGCTCTCTCACTGAGGAGATATACATGTTCTGCCCTTTTAATATGGTTTCAGGCAGACAATTAGGTAGAGAAGTACCTACAAATGAGATTCCAGTTAAAAATCTGGACAACATGTGTTCAGATGGTGTAAGGGGTCATTATGACTTACTGCCCAGGTCATTATGGCTAGGGGCATTAAGGAAAAGTATTATCTCACAATCTGATGAAGTCCAGGATATTAGGGCTTGGCACATAACTAATTACTAAAATTAAAGAATCTCTTTGCCGGGCATAGTGGTACATTCCTGTAATCCTAGTACTTGGGAGGCTATTGGGAGGATAGCAGCTTTAAGGTCAGCCTCAGCAATTTAGCAAGACCCTCAGCAACTTAGCAAGACCTTGTTTTGATATTTAAAAAGGGCTGAGAGTATAGCTTGGAGATAGAAATGAATAATGCATGAACGAATACACTAATATATTTTGGGAGCCAGAGGACAGCATTGTACCCCTGCAAGAGAAAGTGAGATTTACTCTAAAGGAGGGTTTACCAACATTGCACAATTGATATTTGGGACTAGACACTTGGAGAGGGGGGCATTGTTCTATACAGTGGTATTAGAAGAGTTAGCAATCCCCAGTACCAAAAAAATAAATAAAAGAGTCCCTTTGGCTATTCCTCTGCCTCCTGAAGCAAAGTGAAGAACTGAAGCAGTTCTTTGGCTCTTTGAGGTCTTCACTCAACACAGATTTGCTGAAATCCTATGACAAGTCAGACAGTGTCTCTATTCTTGCCAGCTATGTTTGTCCCGGGATGCACATCTCTACTGCTAGGAAATGAACTCAGATCCCAAACTTTACCTAGACAGATCTGACATCATAGAAAAGAGAGGACAGGCTTTTACTCTACCTCTTTTTTGTTTTGTTTTGTTTTGTTTTTGGATGTGTGTATGGTATTAGGAATTGCACCCAGGCATGTTCTAACTCCAACCTACACCTACAGCTCCATTTTATTTTTTATTTTGATGCTTGGCCTCACTAAGTTGCTGAGGCTATCCTGGAACCTATAATCTTTCGGTCTCTACTTCCCAAATACTGGGATTACAGGCATGCACCACCACCCCAGATTTTTACTCTTTTTTTTATGACAATGAAACACTAATTGCTGGTGGCTGAGTAAATATTGAAGAGAAATATGTTTGGACTCTAAAAGTGAGGTTTCATTTTCATTGTTTTCACACTGGGCAATCATTTTTCAAACAAATAATACTCTGAAATAAAACAAATGGAATTGGGCCTCCTCTGCTTCATCCCAAAACGTGGTGCTTCCTGATTTCCTCCCATTCATGCCCAGTCTTTAGAGGCATTCCCAGAATACAGTTTAAAAATCTCTGTCTTTGAGAACATCTTAAAAAAAATGGTTCTACTCTAAAATTTAAAAAAAAATCTCCTGTTGGCAGTTTCAGAAAAATTTAAATATATGACTAAAATTAAATAAATAAAACCAGGCTAAATGTAGACTATACTCTAACTAATTACATATGCACTCTTTCCCCCCATCCTGATATGTTCCCCTAGATGAAATGTTGCTCTCCCATGAAAACCCCCTTTTAATTTTTTTCTTGATTCGCTCAGATTGTGTAACATTTTAACTCAATAATAAAAAGGGAAATAACCCGCTTAAAAATGGGCAAAGGATCTGAATAGTCATTTCTCCAAGAAAACACAGAAGTAGCCAGTAAGCCCATGAAAAGCACCACAACATCATTAGCCATCATGGAAATGTAAATCAAAACCACAATGATACATCCTTTTACATCCACTAGGATGGCTAGGTAAAAGAGACGTAATAAGCACTGATAAATATGTGGAGACACTGGAACCCTCATATAATGCTGTTAAGGACATGAAATGGCACCAGTCTTTGGAAGTAGTGTTGCCGTTACTTAAAATGTTATGCATTGAGTTATCATATGGCACAACATTTCTACTAAGTACCTACACAAGGGAATTGTAAACATATGTCTGTATAAACATGTGTATAAATGGTAATGGCAAGAGCATTCATAATAGCCTCAAAATGCAAACAGCCTAAGTGTCCATCAGCTGATGAAAGGATAAATAAAATGTATAACTATGCAATGGAATATTATTCAACATTAAAAAGGAACAAAATACTGATGCATGACATACCCTGGATAAACTGGAAAGCATTGTACCAAGTAAACAAAGCTGATAAGAAAATGTCACATATTCTATGATTCTTTTTATATGACATGTCCAGAACAGAAAATATATTAGTATTTACCAATCGTCAGGAGTGGGAGCCAATAGGGAGGAACTGCTCAAAGATATAAGATTTCTTTTGGAGTGATGAAAATGTTCTAAAATTGTGATGGCAGTGGCATAACTCTGAAAACCACTGAATTGTTAAACAAAACAAACAAACAAACAAACAAAATATATATATATATATATATATATATATTATCTCACATTCTTCACCCTGACTTTTAAGACTCTCTCTCTCTTTTTCTGACATTCTAAGTCAATCATCTAAACACCAAATATACAGGTCAGACAAGTGGTTTCTCCATTGAACAAGATAAAAGCCATAAAATGTATATATCACACTTTCCTGAGTTTCCGTTACATACTCAAAAAGCTGTATGTGTTGTGTAAAAATTCGTATAATATTTATTGAAAAAACATGTTATGATATATGCAATTACATGGAAATATCAATTAACATGCAAAAGGCCTAGAAAGAAATAGGTAAAAATTATAGTAGGAGTTCAAAAATATTAGAATTCTAGGTAATGTTTTTTTGGGTTTTTTTGTGGTACTGGGGATTGAACTCAGGGGCATTCTACCTCCGAGCTATACCCCCAGCCCTATTTTTTATTCTTTATTTTGAAACTGGGTCTCACTAGTTGCGGAGTGCCTCACTAGGTAGCTGAAGCTGGCCACGAACCCAGATCCTCCGGACTCAGCCTCCCGAATGCTGGGATTACAAGCGTGCACCACCATGCCCAGCTCTAGGTAATGTTTTAATTTCAAAAAATGTTCTCATTTTTTTTTAACAGTGAGAAGAAAAAAATAAGTTTCAATAAAAGTAGGAACAAGCCGGACGTGGTGGCACACGCTTGTAATCCCAGCATTTGGGAGGCTGAGACTGGAGGTTCCGGGTTTGCAGCCAGCCTCAGCTGCTTAATGAGGCTCTCTGCAACTTAGTGAAACCCTGTTTCAAAATAAAGAATAAAAAATAGGTCTGGGGCTGTAGCTCAGAGGTAGAATGCCCCTAGGTTCCATCTCCAGTACCGCAAAAAAAAAAAAAAAAATAGGAACAAGCCTCTCCTACATCATTGGCTAGAAGCCAGAAATGAATCTTTAAATTGGATTCATACCATGGTGAGTTTATAATCCTAGACAATGTTTGACTCCTTTACCCATCCAATAACATGATTAAAAATAATAGTTATATCAACTCTTCTCACTGCTCCTCTGTAAATTCTTCTAAACTTGATCCAGGGAGACCTCCTCTGGAGAGGAGAGAGAAGTTCAGTCTAGAGTTCAAACGTCAAGCTGTGCCCAAATGACTCCAGTCAAGAAAAACTCTCTTTTAAAATAGCATCTTTCTTTGTGTCTAGCTTGTGCTAGCCAAGTACCAGAGGCAACATAATCAACCACACTTTATGAAATGATGGAGAAGAAATTCTCATCAGAACCACAAAAAAAAAAAAAAAAGAAAAAAGAAAGAAATGGAAAGCTAATTACTTGGGTCAAATCCATCTGGCCCAATTTTTCTTGCTTGCAAACAAAGACTGTTCAGGAAAAGATTTGTTGCAAAATGAATTTCTGCTTCAATAAAGTGTTAGTGCAAACAATGACTGCTAATAACTCCTGGGGGAATCAAGTTCATTTGTTTATAAATATAACCATCCTTCCTGATTTAACAATTTATCCTCACAGCCCTTTCTTGCCGACTCTGTATTTTAAATATAAATTATATAAGCTACAAATAAAATGTGTGTACACAGAATGATATTGCTATAACCTGTAACTGGCTCCTCAAAATCAACCTCATTCATATTTGACCCTATGCACAGGTCTATGATGGACGATTCAGATGGAAAGAGATGCTAAGGGGTGTCCATGCCTGCAGGAATATGGTCAGAAAGACAAGAAATAATTAGATAGCTATTGATAACACCAGCCTATAAAAAACTCTTCCATTACTATATAAAAGAACACATCACTGTGCAGTGGTTGGAACAGGGATAGGAGCTAAAGGTCCATCCAAGAAAAGAAAGCAGTTGGTCAGGCACAAGGAAGAAAGAGACCAAGAAAAGGTGCAGATGCAGGAGGACACATCTCCCACCCTGGCAAAAATACCCAGGCCAGTGCAGTTGAAGCCCGGAGGAGATGGGAAGTTCTACAGAGGTACATAGGCAGACTATGGGAGGCCTTGAAACCCAGACCAAGAACTGGCCGTCACTTTCTAGCAACAGATAACCATAGGCAGGAAAACCAGTTATAATATTGCATCAACCAAGGTTTCAAGTAATAAGTCCTGAATCCCAATGGTAGAAGTGAAAATGGAGAGAAAAGCACTGGAGGAATTTCGGAAAGGAAAATAATAATAAAATAATTATTGCCCTCTGCCCTACATCTAGCCAATTATTTTGGGAAAGGGTTCAGGTAGGTTTGGGAAGGAATTAAGATGAGTACCAAGATAGGGGACTGGCCACAGTTTTGTAGTTCTAGGAAGTTATGTTTACTCCACTAGTTTGCTAACCACTTTCTTTCTTTCTAGAAGTTGCCTTTGTCTTTTTTAAAATTTTAATATGGTGGTGATGCCCACAAGTTATCATTTTTCTCAACACAAGCAACAAAGATATATTTCAAAGACCAGATATGAATCATTCTCATGTCATTATCCTATCATTTTCCAGTGTAATATACAAAAATATAAACTTGCAGAACATACAATTTAGTGGGAATTCTTGTGTTGCCAAAAAAAAAAAAAAATATGCCACACATGGGGTTAATTTAAGTAACAAACTCCTTGGGTGGATTCAAATTGAAGAGCTTATAAACAAAGACAAAACTGCCTGGGGTTTTTTCAATTATACTACTGCAGTGCATACACACACACATACAGAGAGAGAGAGAGAGAGAGAGAGAGAGAGAGAGAGAGAGAGACATGTACAGGCTACTGATCATGTAAGTCCTCCTTTTACTGAAATACTGGACTCATCACCTCATCATTAATAATCCTTTTCAATTCCTTTATGAAACTTTTTTTTTAGTACTAGAAATTGAACCTAGGGGCATTCTATTCCTAAGCCATACACTCAGCACCACCACCACCCCCTTTTTTTAAACAGCATCTTGCTAAGTTGCTAAGGGTTTCACTAAGTTGCTGAGACTGGCCTTAAACCTCCCATCCTCCTGTCTCAGTCTCCCAAGTACTGAGATTATAAGTGTGCACCACCACACTTAGTTTATAAGACATATCTGTTAGAAATCAAACTGTGTACAAATGTGCAACTTGAATATTTCAGGTAATCTATCAATACTCTTGAATCAAAAAGCCTCAGATTTACAAAGGGAATTTTCTTTCTCTCTCTCTCTCTCTCTCTCTCTCTCTCTCTCTCTCTCTCTCTCTCTCTCTCTCTCTCTTTCTTTCTTTCTTTATGTACCACAGACTGAACACATGCTAGACAAGCACTCTATCATGGAGCTACACCTCCAAGCCCTTCTTAAATTTTATTTTGAGACAGGATCTTGCTAAATTGTCTTGGCTAGCCTGGGACTTGCAATCTGCCCACCTCAGCCTCCTGAGTACACTTGACTCTGATTTCTTAATAATATCTTTTAACCCCTTATAACCAAAAGACCAGGTAGAATGTTGTGGTTGGAGCATGGCAAAGCAAGGAAGTGAGAGAGGGATAACTTAGGTTTTAAGAATAAGAGCAGAAGTCTGCTCCCAAAATCGATACCGCCCACCAACATTTTTTTTTTTTTTTGTGGTACTGGGGATTGAACTCAGGGGTGTTCTATACCCCCAGCCCTATTGTTTTTTATTCTTTATTTTGAAACTGGGTCTCACTAAGTTGCCGAGTACCTCACTAGGTAGCGCTGAGGCTGGCCGCGAACTCAGATCCTCTGGTCTCAGCCTCCCAAATGCTGGGATTACAAACGTACGCCACCATGCCCAGCTACCAACATATTATATTATCCAACCACTATTCTAGGGAGTCTTGAAAGAGTTCTAAGGATTTCTTAAATGTATCAAAACAACATATATATATATATATATATATATATATATATATATATATATATATATATATATATTGCCATCCAGTAAGATAGATGAAGGGAAGAAAAAATAGAAATTTAAGTTAAAGAATCACAATATAAGTGGTACACACCTGTAATTCCAGTACTTGGAAGGTTGAAACAGGAAGATCGCAGGTTCAAGACCAGCCTCAGCAACTTAATGAAACTTAGCAAAACTCTGTTTCAAAACGAAAATGGCTGGGGGTATAGCTCAGATCTAACACCCTGGGTCCAATCCCTAGTATCCCCCCCACACACACACAGAGTTACATTTCATACATTGAACAATGGTGTTTTTAGCCTTTAGGTGCCACGTAATGTGTAAGACTTCAGGATTCAATAGTGATCAACACCTGACTGTCCATCCTTTTATGGAAGAGGTGCAAATACTAACCAATGGACCTCCCTAATAAATATGTAAGCACAAACTGGTGAGTGCTATAAAGGCAAAGTATCTAATCTGATGCTTTGAAGGAGGAGAGAGAGAGAGAGAGAGAGAGAGAGAGAGAGAGAGAGAGAGAGAGAGAGAGAGAGAAAGAAAGAAAGAAAGAAAGAAAGAAAGAAAGAAAGAAAGAAAGAAAGAAAGAAAGAAAGAAAGTCACTGGGGTTTATGTCAGCAGAATCAAGTGCAATTAAGAAGAAGGATTTTGAAACAAAAAGTTATGAGTGAATAAAAATTAGAGTGCTCCCATTACTAGAACTGTAAAATTCCCTTCTATAGACTGCAAAGGTAATAAAAGCTATCAAGACAAAAACTGACTTGGACTATAAAAAATTGTTAGTCAACTAATACATTTCCATTATCCCAAAAAGCTACCCCAGTGGCTTTTTCATTTAATGTGGAAACTCTACCATTTAAGCATTAATTAAAATCCGCCTCAAGCCAAAGTGCTCTGGGGCCTCTGGGCACATTCATCGTGTGGCTCTGGGTGGTATTTGGGCAATTTTAATTTCCTGAACTAAAATCTCTTATTAAAATAAATTAAGTTTTGAGTAGATGCACCCCTACTTTTCCATTTGCTACTCCATAAAGTTAGGCACTGAATCTACAGCGGGGCCATTTGGAAGATTCCCAAAACCCACCCACTCCCCCTCCATCGCACCCCTCAGCCAGGTGGAAGGACCCCAGAGGCAAATGGGCTCAGGAGAAAGTACTTACTTCCTCTCTTCAAGCAGGGCAATCTCTTTTTTGACCTCATGATACTCTTCTGCTATTTGGCAATGCTGTTTGAACACCTGCATGGATTCCACGGAGTCATGACAAGGTGGCAGAGGCTTTGCAAACAAGAAGAAGAAAGCAATCAGTCTGTTTCTTTGCAGCTGAATACGTTATCAACCATTTTGCTCTGCTGATGTTTTTTAGAGACAGTTTTATTGTTGTTGTTTCTGGGTTGGTTTTTTGTTTTTGTTTTTGTTTTCATGAAAGCAACATTGTCAATCAACATTAGACAGAGTTCAGCTGCTGTATTTGACTGGAGATGGAGAGGTGGACTAATCTTCCCTGCATTTATCTCCTGGTGACATCCATGCACATCTTAGGCCTGAGTCAGAGCCCTGAAATCCATTACATGTCAGTTACCTGCCACATGTCGGAGGGAAAATCTCTCCTAATGATTCCAATTCTCCCCAGAAATCTTGAACTCCTTTAGGAAAGGGCAGTGGTGGGTAAATACTTCAGTTGTCTGTTTCATTTACCCCTTACTGTCTGTTCCAATAGCCTACAGGCACAATCTCATCCTGAGGAGTAGAGCAAGCTTACAAGAAAGGCTTTCTTCTGAAAAGAGCGTTCAACCTGAAGAAATGATGGTGGCCCAGAAACAATTCTTGCAGTAATGAACAGCTCTGTATGAAAGGCCAGAGCTCAAATGAAAGCCTGGTAACATCTGAAGCCCAAGAGTGTACATTCCTACTTTTCTCCTGTCCACAATGGACAAACTAGCATGACAAACCTTTCTTTTTTTTTTTTTTCTTTGTGGTACTGGGGATTGAACTCAGGGGCATTCTACCTCTGAGCTATACCCCCATCCCTATTTTTCTTTCTCCTTATTTTGAAACAGGGTCTCACTAAGTTGTGGAGTGCCTCACTAGGTAGCTGAGGCTAGCCACGAACCTGGATCCTCCGGTCTCAGTCTCCCAAATGCTGGGATTACAAGCATGTGCCACCATACCCGGCTCGGCAAACCTTTCTGAACACGCCATGGCAATATTCTAGAAATTGCTTTTAAAGAACTCATTTTCCCTGAGTTTATTATTCTAATTTCTACATTAGCAATGTGTTTACAACTACTTTTAGGACCAGTAGTTAATTGTCTTTAAAGAGAGAGTTTTTAAATCACCCTTTTCAATTATTTATAGAAAGATATGTAAAATCTGAGAAGCATAGGTACATTGTCAAATGGGCTCTTCAGTCTAATTTCTTCTTCTGAATAGTCTGAGTGAGTAACAATGTGTCTAACTCCTATTCTCACAAATTTTATGTTAGTAAATTGAGAACTAATGAATTTCTTTTCTTTTCTTTTTATGTGTGTGTGTGTGTGTGTGTGTGTGTGTGTGTGTGTGTGTGGTTCTGGGGATTAAATCCAGGGACATCTACCTCAAAGCTATTCCTCTAGCCCTATATTATTTTTAATCTTGAAACAAGGTCTCACTAAGTTGCTGAGGGTCTTGCTAAATTGCTGAGGCTGGCCAAGAACCTGCAATCCTCTCAGCCTCCCAAGAACCGGGATTACAGGCATGAGTCACCACCCCCAACTTGAGAACTAATGAATTTCTTACTATTTGCTCTTATCATATTTTCCAAGGACACAGATTTCACTGGGTGTCATGTTTATTGATTCTACACAGAATGTAATAGAAATTTAATAAAGTTATTTAATAATTTTTAAAAGATTAAAAAAATTCTTAATAGATTAGGATCAAATTTACCTTCAAGTGAAATGTGTGTCTGACCTCATAAATATAAAACTGAAGAACAGCCATATTCTGGAGCATCTTTCCTGACTGCCCCACGAACATATCCAGAGCATAAACTCCACCTCTGGGAATCATCACCCCTTTCTATACAGAAAGAACTTGAAAAGTAGCACACAGTAGAAATGCAGTGTAATTCATCCCATGAGATGAAGCGGATGCCAGAGGAATTCAGAACCCCTGGCTCCTCCTGTCTGTGTTCCAGAAATCACCACCCACTCGACAAGGTTCACCTGCTGCACTGGCAAATTACCAGGTATAACCGTCAGCGGAATGACAGCAATATGCCCCGGCTCCCTGGCCAAGCTGTGAAGTCATCTGTGCCCTGTTAAAGGATTTGCTGCTGGCAGACATAACACTGCACATCCTATCCTGTCCTCAGGAACACCACGTAAGGCTACACTCAGCTCAAACAAGAATTAAGTACATAACTTCTGTAGTTATCCGAACCACAAATGCAGTATATAACACCTAGGTAACAGCCAAAAGATTCTAGAACTCTGTGTGATTTATATACCTAAGAGGACATAGATGAGAGTAGCCATGTAAAGTCCTTTGCTATTATGATTAAAAAGGAAAATTGAAAAGCACATATATAATTTTCTTAAGAGAACACACCCATCTTTGCTTGCTACTTTGCAATGCTTTTTATTATTAAGTAGGAAGCTTTTTTGTCTGTACAGTTTTGCTATTATTTTTTGAGGGGGAGGGTGGTACTGGGCACTAAATCCAGAGCATTCTACCTCTCAGCTATCCTCCCAGCTCTTTTTATTTTTTATTTTGAAACAGGTTCTTGCTAAGTTGCTGAGGCTAACCTTGAGTCTACAACCCTCCTGTCTCAGCCTCCCAAATACTGGGATTACAGGTGTGTGCCACCATGCCCAGCTTCATTTTTTCATCTTTTATTGGAACCTCTTATAGTAGGAAATTTGAAGATATTATTATATATAAGTAGTGTGCTCATGCTACTAAAGTTACATGAAAATAGTAAGCATTTCAGAATATTTTCAGTATCCTCATATACTCTTGGCAAAATGTTCATGTGACCTACACATAATATTATTTTCAGTATCTCTCACAATAAAGTGGCAATTTAAAAAGAACAAGCCAAAAATTCTTAGCATGCAACATTTCAGGGATTAAAAAGATGCCGGGTGTCATTTCAGCCTCTAGCTTCTGCAAGCTCTGCCTTTACCCAAACCGAACATAACTCAGCACTAACTTTAGGTCTCCCAATTTGCATGAAAACATTAAAGAGAAACAGAAGCCAGGCCTGGTGCTGCATGCCTATAATTTCAGTACTTGGGAGGCTGAGACAGGAAGATCACAGATTCAAGGCCAGCCTCAGCAACTTAGCAAGACCCTATTTCAACATAAAAAAAGCCGGGCATGGTGGCGCACACTTGTAATGAAGGAAACACCTACATTGACATCATGTACATATGTGAGAATATCAATGCCAATCTCAGTACCATGTATGAGGAAGGAAAGGGAGTAGGGAGGTGGGGGGAAGCTCACCAAGGGCCATGTGCATGTATGTCCCTATCACTCTGAGCTCCTTATGATGTGAAAGTACAATGCACCAATAAAATTATATTAAAAACAATGAATACAAATAAAAAGGGCTGGGGTGTAGCCTAGAGGTAGAAGACCTCTGAGTTCAATTCCAAGTGTGTGTGTGTGCATGTGTGTGTGGAGAGAGAGAGAGAGAGAGAGAGAGAGAGAGAGAGAGAGAGAGAGGTTTTTTTTTAAGTGAGGAAAGAGATTATATTGCAGAACCCACCATAACATTGTAAAATTACCTCACTACTTCCAGAGACTGGAAGGAGGGGAATAGGAAGTTGCTATTTAGTGGGTATAGAGTTTCAGTTTTTCAACATTATGATAAAGTTCTGGAGATTGGTTGCACAACAATGTGAAAACACCTAACACTACTTTACACTTAGAAATCACTAAGATGGTCAGCTTTGTTTTATGCAGTTTTTCCACAAAAAAAAAAATTAATGCAAAAAAAGAAATGATCTCATTGGCTATTTCTGCTGCCCCTCTGCCATCTTTGAAGAATTGCTATCAAGGTTCCCTCTCTGAAGCTCACTCCATTTATACTTAGTTTTTTTTCTCTTTCCCAAATTTCTTTCCAGGGAACTTTATAGTTCTCACCCCTTTATAATCCCAAACCATTCACTGCTAACCATGAAATGTTGCAGGTAAATCAAAGTCTCCTCTAGTCAGCAGGATCTACTGTCCTTAGAAGAAAGGTGACATCATTAGACAGTCACCTCAGCCCAGGAATCCCATCAAAGAATTTGTTTAAACACAAAGGGCTCTCATTTCAATGGGAATTCTGGTAAATAAAAGTATGGAGATGTTTAGGTTTTATACCTAACATAAAGAGCCAAAATATAGAATAATGACAGGCATTGTTCTGCTTGACAGGATACTCTCATTGTGTCATGATATAATGTGTGTATTTGTGTAGCATCATTCCTCCCCATGGTGATTCTTATTTCTTATAAACCCTTCAAACTAAGAGACAATGTGCGACCAACAGTGTTCATTGAATAAAAGTTTCTGGCTGAGGAAATAGATGCCTAAAATCCATGCACAAGAATCAGGTTTCGGGTTTAAAAATGGAGCTACAATGGGCTTAGGTAATGGGACATCTACAAGAGTGGCACTGTGAATTAATTGTCAGTGTATAGGTTTGTGTTATATTAAAAACTATGATAATAATAATAATAATAACAACAACAACAACAACTTAAAAGCATGCCTGTCCTAATCAGGTAGAAAAATTTTTTAGGTTTTATTTTAATAAAAGTAACACTGTTTCTATTCTTATTTCTTGATTCTGATTGTTTCTGTTAGATCGCCATAGTTTTTTTAACCACACTGGCTACGGGTGAGCAAATAATAAACTTTTCACGTTGATTATTTCTTTTCCCATTAGAGGGAGAAAATTTCCTTATTATTTTCCCCATAATTACAACATGTCCCACACATTGGATACACTGATTCCACAATATTGCTTAAAGATTGAAATATTGCATTCCAAAGAAAAGGAATCCAAACCGTCTATTGCTAAGACACAGACTGGAGGCTTGGATGAGGTCAGCGCCCTGGAGGATCACTTCCTCTACACCTCCATCTCCGCCTCCTCCCACCGCAGAAGCCAGAGGATGGAGCTTTTACAGGCTTTAAATTACACGGCAGGTCAAGGAACTGCTACTATCTCTGGTATCCAGCCCAATCACCAGGACCAATTTAACAAGATGAAGTAAGACAGAAACCGCAGGGTCCTGTTCCAAGAATGCCGGCTTGAGCCACATCAACCATCTCAGCCATCAGTTCACAGCAAGCTCCTCCCGAGGTGGGTGGATTCCATCCTCTGGAAAGCGCCCTGTGGGAAAGGACCCGGCCAAGCCTCCCTCCGCAAGGGGCAAACCGGCTTAAGCGTTTCCGTTTTCTACTGGGCGTCTCCAATTACTACTGGCCCCATCCACTTCAAAATGTAAGAATTTAATTTTCCTATCTTGGCTTCCCACAGAGAAGATATATTTAGGAAGCTAAACATTCTACAGTGGCTGCGCAGACTTTGTATGTATTCCTTGATTCTCAGGGTTACCTATTTCTGGGAGGCGAGAGGAGTGGGGGTGTCTGGTTTAAATTTACATTGCATTTTAATGTCTCAAAATCAACAAGCATAGCTTGTTAAAACTACGAGGGAAAACGGTGTCTGGGCTAATGCTGATCATTAAATTTCTGTTAACTTAGAATTGTAAACATTTTTCACATGTCTTAAGAACTGACATTTCTACAGTAGCTACATTATAGTCCAAGTAAGCACTACCACTCACCACTGAATAACTTATACATTATTTTAAACTGGAGTAAAGTAGATTTCAGTCCTTTCTGTTGATATAAGCAATATGAAAGGGTGAGATAACTCAAAAATGTCTTCAAGTGTTTCTGAGAAAGGATACCCTAATAACCACTGACTAGGCTTCTCAGTAAATAAATAAATAAATAAATAAATAAATAAATAAATAAATAAATAAATAAATAAACTATCATAAAGCCCCAAAGTATCTATATATGTTTTCTGTGTGGTCACAATAGTCAAAGAACAACTATAAGATATTTCTCAGCATGCGCATGAAAGAGAGCATGTTTTGATATTAGCTACTTTCAGCGCTTCCTCTGAGCTCTTTCTAATTGCATTTCCAGATGAATGTTAAAGGCCACTGTAGCAGAGTTCTGGAATGCTGAGACCTTGTCATTTTCCATCATTTTCATTTCCCAGATATCAAGCCATATGCTGATGCAAGACCTAAAAGAAGTTTCTGGAGAGGCTACTCCGATAACAAGATATTACGGTACTCAAGAGAAGCTATGAAATTGTTTATTTGTGGAGGTGACATCAGTTTCTGGACTTATCAGACTCTGTGAAAAGGCAAGTTCAGTGTGTACCACAGAGACACCTGTCACTGTCATCAGCAATCAGATGGGAGGACTTTAGAGTTTGAAGCTATTGCTCAATTAGTTTAAAAAAAAAAAAACATATATTTTTCCAAGTACCTTGACTCAATGAAAAGAAGACAGCATCAGAATCTCTATCCTTAACTCAAAAATTCAAAAGGATGCTTATTTTCTTTCACTTGACACATATAGAGATAAGTTACTTGTTATTAAATAGCCCATTTACTCAACAGTTTCACCAGCAAAGAAAATTTACATTAATTGAGCAATTATTTTGCCAAGCACTGTGCTAGTTCTACTCATTACCATATTTGATTCCCACTTCCCACAACAATGTGAGATAGATACTCCATTTTGCAGGTGGGAAAAGGGAGGATTAGGGAGAATAAATAATATGCCCCAAATCACAAAAACTACTGTGGAACTGAGATCCAAATCTAGGTCAATCTATGCCAATGTCTAGGCTTCCATCTTTGTAATTCACATTAGGAAATGTATTACAACCTATTTGATACCATGTCCCTGTTTGATTATAAAATCATATTTCTCACTTCAATTCAGACCACAGTATAGCATGGCTTTGGGTCATATATAGGTCAAACCATGGTTTCCAAACTATGACAACATGATCAAGCTGTAAGACAATCTTGGTCCTGACCCAAGCCCTGAAACCATTAAAAGATTCCGCCATCTTTCAGAATAGATAAATCCATTAATCCCTCTTTTTCATACCGAAGGAAACTGAGATCAAAAGAAAGGTAATAATTTTTCATTCATTCTTGAAGACATAGAACTGGTCCTTCTTTCTTCTAATAATATGACCTAAACTAGCTATACTCAAATACCACTTCTGACGTGCTTGGGGAATTTAGAAACCTAGTCTAAGGCAGGGGGCTACACAAAATAAAATTAACCTTCACCTGCCCTTGGACAGAAGCCAGAGACCCTTGAATGAACCTTATAAAAAGATGTTCATTTTAACACCTACCTTACCCTGAGGTCTCTTGCCCAACATTTTGCAATAATAGAGACATCAAGAGAAATGTTTGTCACTGCTATTCTTGCACAAGGCTTTTTTTGGCTTCTGTGAAAATAGAAGCACCATGAATTACATGCTCAAACATGTCCACATTCTTGGCAAAGCAAAAGAAAAATCCTGGGGGTCATATTGGTGATAGAGTATCTACCAGCTAGATATTTTATAGCTACACTTTATAAATGACCAAAGAATGTGCAATGGATATCAGAAAGTCAGAACAAATTTTACAAGGCTGCTCTAGACAACCCTGCAAACCATAAACAAAGTATCTCCACCTATCAAAGTAATTTGTGCAAAAAGTTTTAAGGGAAATCAGGGACTAGCAAATTTAGTGAGAATACAATTTGACCTCAAGCTTCTCAACTGCAAAGTGGAGACATAATAGTTTATTTGTATAATTACTGCAGAAATCAAATGAGATCCTATGTAAGGAACTCAATATACATTGGTAGGATTTAAATCTGAGGGTTTTCAAAGAGCAGGGCTGGAAATAATCACCTAACATTTTCTTTTTTGCTAGGCAAGTTTTAGTAACTTTTTTTAGGCAGGTTTTTTTCAAGAGATACTCAAAAGTCAGTTCATCCTCAAACTAATAGTGGCATCCATGAGGCACTTCATATGACTTTGTAACCAAACCTTTATTCTTACATCATGGATTATGATAGAAAAAATTCAAAGAGGAGCCGAGCATGGTGGTATACACTTGGAATCCCAGTACTTGGGAGGCTGAGGAAGGAGGATCCTGGTTCACACCCAGCCTCAGCTACTTAGTGAAGCCCTCCACAACTTACTGAAACCCTGTTTCAAAAACAAAACAAAAGAATAAAAAATAGGACTAGGGTCCCCAGTAACACACACACACACAAACACACACACGCACACGCACGCACATACCAATTGCAGAACCATTTACTACATGGTGAAAGCACATGAAACTGACTATAAAGATGGCCTGTTCTGTGTAATGGTTCGTTCCCCTTGTACACAAAGTATTTTATTTTTCTTTTTTCTTTTTTGCAGTACTAGGGATTGAACTCATGGGCATTCTACCTCTGAGCTATAACCCCAGCCCTATTTTTTATTCTTTATTTTGAAACAGGGTCTCACTAAGTTGCAGAGTGCCTCACTAGGTAGCTGAGGCTGGCCACAAACCCGGATCCTCTGGTCTCAGCCTCCCAAATGCTGGGATTACAAGCGTGTTCCACCATGCCTGGCTCTGTACACAAAATATTTTCATGTCGAAGACTTCCTGCTGCAGAATGGCTTAAGTACATGTGCTTAGGCTAAGCAGAGAAACAAGAATCTTCTCTTAGATGTTTCCTATGTTAGATTTCCTGTCTCTGTCTTTGTTGTCTTGCTTTTTGTTTGGTTTTTGTTGTTGTTGTTGTGTTTTTGGTTTCATTTTGTTACTCCTGCTCTGGAGTATAAGTCAGTTACAGGCAATAGACAGAGACAACCCTAACCAACTGTCTTAACAACTGGTAAATATTTGTGACAAATTCAGTCACATCCTTTACCCAGTAAAAGTGCATTTGCTTTTTTATTGGTGCATTGTAACTTATACCTAATAGTGGAATTTATTGTTGCATGTTTGTATATGTACATAACATAATTTGGTCAATTTTATTTCCCAGTACCTTTTCTCCTCCCTTCTCACAGTTTCCTTCCTTTACTCTACTAATCTCCCTTCTACTTTCAAAACATGCTCTTACTTAAATGTGTTTATTTGTAATGCTGGTAATGTTTTCTCTGTTAAAGAAGAGGTAAAGCACTACCATATTTAAAGGTGGGGGGGGATCAAAATCGCAGAATAAGAAACCATTCTCTTAACTGTCTGCCTCATTAAAGATCAATGGAGATGAAATAGTCTCACTGGAGTAAAACAATTGAATAGATTTAATTTCCAATATATGTCAAATAGAATTAAAGCTATAAAATTCAAACAGACCTAGTGGTGCTTTAACAGAAAAGTATCTGGATGATTGTCAGGGGTACTATGAATCCTGTGGAGAACGATCCACAAACCAGGGAAAACCATTCAAGTTCCCAATGAAGAGAAAAAAAATGTTTTTTCCAATACACAAAAGTAGAATTCATGAGCCATAATTTGATGAGGGAACAAGAAGCTGATTATGCTTTCTGTTTTATTTTCAAAACATGCTTACCCCTTATTTTTATCCAATTTCCATGACAATGAAATCGCTTTGAGGTAACATAATAAAGGGGGAAATTGGTGACTGGGGGGAAATGTAGTTATTATTTTCCAATCCCAACTGCACCACCAGCAGCAGCTTGTAGACAGCCCCTCTTTGAGGAAAGGACATGGTATGCAATGTGAGCTCACAGGAAGGAAAAGCAGAGGGAGCTGAAGAGTTCTCCACGCTGAAAAGGACGTACTGGTGGGGGGAGGAAAGGAGAGATATGGTCAGATGTCAGAGATCCTGCATGAGGGAGGGAGGAAGAGGGAGATAAGATGACTGCGAGCTGAAGGGGAAATTTTAGGGGATGACAGAGCTGTGTGTTGACAGCTGCCTGGTAGTCAGTATAATTCTCCCACCTCCTATGCACCTTCAGTAACACCGACATGTCTGACAGTGCTCTGTTGAGTGGGCCTGCTGTTGGAAGGTTGGAACAATGCCCAGGATTGCTGCAGAAGTGGGAGTGAGAAGTCCTCCAAGAGTCTGGGGCATACCTGAGTTACCCTAGGTTGGCTTTTAGAGGCCACTCAACAGTGGGAACAACCTGACCTAGTCACTGCCATGCTTTTAACTCAGTGCACCTGCCACTGAAATCAGAACCGAGGCAAACAGAAAGGAACACTTTTGGATGATAAAGAGCTCATTCTTGGTTCTTCCCACCTCTGTCAAGGTCTGTCCTGGGACCAGAGTCCCCAAACTCAAATGACTTTAGGACACGACTGGGAAGGACTGTTGAGTATAAGGTGCAGACTCTGAGCATGCCTAATGTAAAAATCCAAAATCTGAAACTTTTGTGCTGATGTGATGTCACAGGTAGAAAACTCCACACCTGGCCTCTGTGATGAGTTGTAGTCAAAACAGAGGTGCACTAAAAATATTGTACAAAATTACCTTCAACCTATGTGTGAAAGGTGCATATGAGATATGTTTGATTTTATGTTCAGAAACCCCAAGATAGTTCATTATATGTAGGCAAATATTCCAAAACCCAAAACACTTCTGATCCCAAGCATTTTGGATAAGGGACACTGAACCTGTAATATTGAATGTCAGGGCCTGAATGTCAGGGCCTTTTGGGAACTGGCAATCACAGACCCTTCCCTTAAGTCTTTCAAAATCAATATCTAGGGGGAAGAAAATGGTGACCAAGCAAAACATATGTGTACAAGATTCAGTACCTCTACGAGACCTGTCTAAATGTGACTATAAAGTTAAGTACCCAAATAAATGGCTGACCAAAGGCCAGTTACAAGTACTTTAGGCAGAACCTCATTTTAAAACCATGTTTGCCTGGAATCACTGTATATCATCTAAAGGAAATTAAAAAGTCACAAATTATCTCCTTAAGAAAACACTTTGGTATATTCAAATGGGATATCTTTTGATAGATCATCCCAAAACTATGTACACAAAATATTTTTTTTTTTTGCGGTACTGGGGATTGAACTCAGGGGCATTCTACCTCCAAGCTATACCCCCAGCCCTATTTTTTATTCTTTATTTTGAAACCAGGTCTCACTAAGTTGCGGAGTGCCTCACTAGGTAGCTGAGGCTGGCCGCGAACCCGGATCCTCCGGTCTCAGCCTCCCGAATGCTGGGATTACAAGCGTGCACC